>PKRV01000301.1:0-147874 GCA_003709505.1 Hyphantria cunea | reverse complement strand
ATATATATAAGTAACGCCCTTTCCAATTATACATAACACGGCTAATTTATTTAGCTATATAGCCACATTTGTCCAGTTCAAATAAGTAATCGAGGAGATATAAGGGAACAGATGATCATACATACATCCATAGCCTGTAAAAATTATAACCCTCCTTAGGATTTGCCGTAGTCGGATTAAAATGGACTGTAAAGAAATGAATGTCTGTATTTCGACAAACAATTTTAGTGAATTTTAGTTCAGTAATGTTCAGTAATTCTGTTGTTAACAGAATTATCACCAATTGGATGAATAGCGATGGTCATTTGCTATCAGGTTACCCGTCGGCTCGACTACCTTCTATGCATACAAATACATTAAGTTCATTTGTAATTTAAATTAATCACTTTTCACTAAATACATATTCATAGAAGTATATGTATGCGGGTTTTTTGTTATGCATTCCTTTTTAAGAAGAAGGCCATGTCAGGATTAGACTTTTAAAAGCTGTTTTTTTAAGGAATAGGGGGCAAACGAGCAGATGTATTGCATAATGCTAACTAATTACCACCGCCCATGGACATCCACAACACCAGAGGAATCGCAAGTACGTTGTCGATTTTTTAAGAATGAGTACTCTCCTTCTTTGAAGGTTTCAAGATCGCATTGGTCCGGGAATACCGCAGGTGACAGTTCATTTTGTTGTTTTTAGGATAATAATACGGTATTTATATCTAAAAAAAATATTTTTCTGTTTCTCTGTTTGTTCTGAATAATATTTGAAACAGCCGCGCCGATTTTGCCAAGACATTCATAGGTACATAGTTGATACTGTGAGGAATAATTTAGGCTAATTCATTTCAGAAAAAAAAGAACAATGTTAGAATTAAGCAATAAAACAATGACCAATTTGCAAACCAAGGGGCACAGCTAGTAACATAGATAATTTAGATACTTTATTTAAAACCAGATAACAAAAACTCAAAGTTGTACATACAAAAATAAAACTACAAATTTTTGGAGCATTAGTGAAGCTGAACTCTGGCACCCATGTTAAGATTTATGGGTACCAGGTATTGTGTTATGGGTACCAGAGCTCTCTCACAAGGTAATGACATTGTCTGCATAAAATATAAATTAAGAAAATCATTTAATTACAATTGAAGATGTTACTTTCCGAAATATGATCATGTTTCCGAATTTCGCAATCAGCTTAAGTGGCTCCCGATTCGCCTTCGACGGAATGCTCATATTCTTTCCATACTTTATGGTGTTCTATTTCATCCGTTTACACCACCTTGCTTAAAGAAACACTTTGTTTTCCTCAGTGATACACATCTGAAATCCCTGAGGTCATCTGAATCTCTGGAGCTGACAGTACCAACTCATATTACAAGATTCTACGATAAGTCCTTTACGGTACAGGCTGTCCGATTGTGGAATGCTTTGCCGATAACTATACGGCGTGCCAAATCTTTGCCGGTATTTAAAAAAATGGTCAAAGATCATACCTGTCATTATAGTCTGTTATGTGCCTAAACATATTTTACTATTACCAGTTATGTTGTTTATTTATTTTTATTTTATCGTTAAATGGAAATGTAAATATTTAATTTTTGTGTGTCGCTGTTTTATTTATTGGCATTAGCATGTATTATATGTGATTTTTATCTTATCATTCACTTTATAGAATTCACTTTTAACCTTTACATTTTTTTTCTTTTCTCTTTTCACACCTAACTGCCCATGGATTCGTATTTATTTATTTTTTTACAATCTTTTTTTTTCCCATTCCAAGGTTGCCTGGAAGAAATTGCTTTTTAGCGATAAGGCCGCCATTTGTACACGGTGATTCAATTAATTTATTATGTAAACTATATATTTATGTAAACTGTTATAGCTGTTGTACAATAAAATATATTCTATTCTATTCAATTCTTTCCATTTGTAAGTAATAAATGGAAAGTAACATCTCATACAAAATTAGAACTAAAGATTAAAATAATTTAAAACAAAAACATGCTAAAAATATTAATATGACCTAGAGAAATATTCTAATTTAAACACAAATTAATTCAACAAAACCAAATCATATCAAGAAAATACCATTAAAACTATGCAGTGCATAATAGCAATGCAAAAAAATATATCAAACATAATAATTCAATAATATTTTAAACATTAACGATAACTCATGCACCTATTACCAATCGTACTAATTCATTTATTTCATCATTCTACAGGTAAGTTCGCATACAGACTACAATAAAGAACAAGGCTTACTTAACGCTGTGCCGCTAATAGACTGTTCATCGGACCGCCCCGCAACTTTCCGGGAAGGATCGAACGCCGACAGGCAGGTATTTAACCTGATAAGTGTGTCAAATTCTTATTGTGAATACAGTTTTTACAAGTTGTAATGCAGTGATATAATGCATGTCAGAAGTGGATGAAAAAAGTAAGAAAAGCCTAAGCAAAAATGTTGTAAAGAATAAGGCAGAGAACGAATTACATTAGCTTCACGGCGCTGTGTAAATTGAGGTTGCAGTGATGAGAAAAAACCCCATTATATCCTATTTGTCCAGTACAGTACGCCAAAACTTTCCTTTTTAAGTAGAAGCCTATGTCCAGCAGTGGAAAGGTCAAAGGCTGTTAATCTGATGATGAGAAATGAAGAACAAATCTGGTACGAAATATACATAAAACAATGCTTAATGCGAGTTATCGTGTCCAAACTAGAACTCATAAGTTCACCGTGGGAGAGCCACGCTTCCGCATACATGGGCTGGCAAGACTGCAGTGATACCACGGCCTCAATGATAACCGGTGTGAAATAGCGCCTGTGTTTCACTTAGTGAGTGAGTATATCGCAATTCCAAACCAGAAGTGTATCTGCGCTATGTGGAAGTCGCCACACCCTTGTTACATAAAAAAAGTATTGTTTTTAGGAGTATATTTTTTTTAGGTTCTTTGAGGCTACAAACCTTGGGATGAATTAATTGTTAAAGATATATTTATTTATTTATCTTTATAGTATACACATCACAGATAAAAAAATGAGTTGCAATATACAATCGTGACAATTGGCGGTCTTATGGCTCATGCCAATTTCTTACAAGCGACGACGGATATTATTTTAAGTAACATTAACTATGGTAGCAGATATTACTTTAAGTAACATTAAGTAGGGCGCTTAAATTTTAAATTTTGTTTGAATAATAAAAACAATCACTAAAGATAACTTTTAACCTTCATAAACATATACCCAGTCATTTTACACATATAAACAAAAGCTTACATACATGCACAGACTGTGTTTCGTCGGGTAAGAATACCGGAGGCCTACACCCCGACCCCTCCCCCATCCTCCAAAGGTCGCCAACACACTTGTGACGCCTCTGGTGTTGCGGGGTTCCATGGGTGGTGGTAATCGCTTACCATCAGACGATACGTCAGCTCATTTGCTCCCTATTCCATAAAACAAAAATGATGATTGAAAGATGTAAAACATTATTCACTGAAATTCATTAAAGAAAATACCTTTAAGCTGCCAAAGTTTGAACATACAGATCTTAGAGTCGGTGTCTATATGTAATAAATGACTAAATTTAATAATTTTAATGAAAACTGTATTTCTAAGGTAATTATAATTTAATTATGTCAATGAAAACATTAAACATTTACACACCTTAAAAGTTACTCTTTATAATTTACAGTGTTGAATTAACCTCAATGATTCTGAACATACACGGCCGTCTTGTCCCAATCTAGGGAGAGTATGTACTGTCAGAACTAGACTACTGATATGCGTACTTAAAAATTTATTCAAATATACATAGTATAAAAACAAAACAAAGAACATACCATAGTCGTACAGTTACTTTTTAGGTAGAAATCAAACGCACAACATCTTGCCATCCAACATCACTAACCACTAAACGAAAGCCAGTCCAAAAGTTACCAAAACTCATATGAGGCACACGTTTTATATTTGATGAGATTTAAAAAGTTCAAGCATTTATAAGCCATGATGGGACTGTTAACTATATCCCTGAATAAATAGCTAACAAACAATGATTGATTGGAAGTAATAGCTGCATAACTGATTATCAGTCATGGCACAGGTGTCGTGACAAACTGCTTCAGAGTTCTGTTGACATATCGTTAGAACATTACCGTGGGAATCCTTACCTTCTATTTGTTGTATGTATACTACCATAAGACACTACTTATATACTGACTCTGAAATTATTCACTTGAAAAAATTATGTATGAATTGTAATCGAAACAAAATAATACAATTACAGATGAATTAACAAAAATTACCTAATTAGGACGTATGGCCTTAACCCTCTCCTGAGAGGAGACCCGAGCCCAGCAGTGGTATATTATGAGTTGTCGATGATGATGATAATGACCTAATTAGGATAAAATAAGATACATTTAAAAATATAAGCGTCAATGGCTTAGCTACTGAGAGAGGATTAATAATTGTCATTATTATAGAAGATTAAGGAGCGACTGGATGAGGAAGCGTCAGAAGAGGTTATCTACGACTATCATTTACCAAACGATTTGACGATGTTCTAAAACTTGCTGTGTGAAAAGCATTAGCAACCGACGAGCATATATGCTATGATTGATAACGGTGTTATGAACGAAGTAAAAGAGGTGTATCAGGACTGTAGTTAGTGGAAATCGGGTGTCTGTGCCTATCTCTCTAAGATATGGCCGTGAAATTATGTGTCAACAACTAAAATTAACAATCAGTGTTGCCATTCAGTTGTAATATAATAAGTAGGTCAACACTTTTCGTATTAAACTGTCATGTCATTTAAAACTCATTGAAATATTTGATATTCAGTTGATCAAGTATTTACAGTCCGTATGTCCATCATGTACGTTTGCAACTGTGTAGGTTAAATTACCAACACAAATCCTCTAATTGTAAATTATGATGTACATAAGTGTTATTTTATAAATTATTTATTAATTTAATGCCTGTATATGTATTTAGTACTCTGAGATAACCAACATTAATATATTACTAGTTGCAACTTACAGTTTCGTCTGCATTAAATTTGAATTTATCTTTTCCATTTTGATACTCTTGTTAATAGTTCTCTTAATTGCTTTAAGTTTATGGTGTCTGCTTGGCTCCTATACTCGGATGATAGCGTCATAATGACATCACGTTACAAATTGACTATAAATCCTATAATCTTCGTTAATAATAGTGCTATTAAATGTGGGAAGTATTTCTAAAACTAATCTAGAAATTTAAAATTTTCAATTGTTGATATTAGCTAACAGCATAATACCATTAATAGCATATAAAGGTTCAATACTAGGCATAAGACTCTAGATAAAAATGAGGTTTTGGTTCCTACTGTTCTACGCTGCTCAGACAAGTTAGTACAGAGTTTGTTCCTTCTTACAGTAAGTTTCTCTTAGTCGGAATAAAATCCCTTCCTCTTACGACATTCATGGGATGAACAGGAGAGGTCATGATCATCAACCTATCGCAGCCCACAGCTGGACATAGACCTTTCCAATTGCACGCCACTTAGTTCGATCCATGGCTTCTCGAATCCAGGTCCTGCCAGCCGTCTTGCGCAAATCATCACTCCACCTAGCCTGTGGACGTCCTACACTACATTTGTCAGGAGGAAACAGAACAGGCGAGGTGACTATCTGTATTTTCAATAACTCACCACAAGACCTTATTAAATAATTAATATAATATATTTATATTATTAATATATATATAATATAAAATTATTAAAGAACTTTAGTATTGTCTCTTTTGTACGGGGTATTAAATAATGGAATTAATTACTTTAAAGTGCTTAGAAGGTCTACGCTGCAAAGGCTAGCACAAAGTTACTTATCGAAATCTAAAATTTTAATAAAGATTATCAATTAAACACCATATCTAGAAATACAGATATCAATATTGCAATATTCATTTATTTGCATACTTAAATGTGGTTTTAGGTCGTAGAATTATAATTTATTAAATCATTATAGACTCGGTGGGGTGCAGCATGGTATGTATGTTTTGCACCTAGCAATTAATCAGGACAACATCCAGTACGGATATTGATCAAGTGTGTTCAGTAATTTAAATATTAATTTATCATCATTTTGTAGTTTTATACTAATTACTGTCTGAATCACTTTCTATAACATCTTGTCTTAGAATAACTCACAATTAACGCTGTTATTTATCTTGTTATTACTACGATTATACTAGAATGGCTAAGGTGTATTAGATTAAATCTAATTCAGATCTAGAATAACACTAATAATAAATAGAATAATTTCATACGCGGTCTGATCTCAAGCCAGGCAGAGTCTGAATGTACTACGGTAACCAAATCGTTGACAAAATATTTACATTCATTTCTATACGAATATTATAAAGTCGTTAAGTTTCTAACTTTATTGGTATTGTTGTAGGGGGTAATCTTCGGAAGTAACCGATCTGATTATGAAAATTATTTAACTAACTGAAAGCCACACTATTCATGAGTGACATCAATCAAATCGAAGAAAAGCGGGTGGTTAACGACCAATGAAGTGGGCACGGATCGGGTTGTTAAAGATAAATTAAATCCAGGTGCAAAACAAATAAATAAATACTATGCAACTTTTTCCTGAGAGGCAACATCGTGACTCTAACCTATCAGACAGGGTCACTACTAGACCAACGGCCAAGTCAATGTATTATTAGATTACAGCCTGAAATAACACATAGGCTTAGATTTATCCCCAAAAAGCTTAAATAAAAGCAAGTACATTATAATATACTTCTTAACGTGGGAGAGCTACGCTTTAGCATGCTTGGGCCGGCTCGCCCGGCGTGTTACTACGGCCTCACAGAAAACTGGTGTAAAACAGAGCCTGCGCTGTGTTTCACCGAGTGAGTGAGGATACCGGCGGCACTAGTGACGCCTCTGGTATTGACGGTGTCCATAGGCGGCGGTGATCGCTTATCATCATGCGGTATGTCTGCGCATTTGCCCCCATTCCATAAAAAAAGCTCTCTTCAATGGAGAAATTATTCATGTTTGTCTGAAACGCTCCTAGCGGTAAATCTTCCATGATTTACGATTATTAACACACTCATTCAATACCTTAAAGGAAAGATGAATCATCTCTGATCCCCGGACCTTTGCATCCAGGTCCTTGACACTTATATGATGTTAATACCTTTGACAGGCAACATCTGTCTGTCCGTCCATCACATTGTTACCGAGTTTTGCATATAAATAAGGCTTCATATGTAATGAATTGCAAAACCGGAGATTCGTTTTGTTACGTTATTTGCATATTCTGAAGTTGTAACTGATTCTTTAGGTATAATCGTTTTAAGTGAGACAATAATTCTTGACGCTTTAGTAAAACAATTTGCGGTAGAATGAGTTTAGTCTATTAATTATTTTAGTTGAGTAATGAATATAGTTTTTTTTTTACTTTATATATATATCGCCCTGCCAAAATGACTACTCTGCTGATGGAAAGCATAAGCATAATCCAAGAGTAATGGTCACCATACTCATTGCGAATGCAAGCAATGCAACAGTGCAGCAATGTGAACCACACCAAGGCGGCCTAGTGATGCTTCTGCATCATTAGCGTTGTCGAAATACGGAATCCGATTTTTTTGGGGTTTCGTATGTAGATGAGTATCTAGTATTAACATTGTTAATTCAAATGGGTTTCGTTCGTATTTTTCCCATTATATTGCACTATTCTTTAAGTTATAAATATATTTTGAGCTGTTGGCCTATGTAGTCACTTCTAATCGAGAAGGTTGTGGCTTTTAATTACCCTTAAAAAAATTTTTTTTGTGATGACCATGATTTAATTAATCGAAGTTTAATTTTACTAAACTTACGAGTATATTCAGTGCTCTGGTTATCAGGTTTTATTTCGCAGGTCTAGTTTGAGATAGCAGTTGTTGGCGAAACGATGTAATATTATTAATACCCATTATATCCTACAAGTGGAATGGCAGAAATTTAAAGTCAGTTCAATAAGCTAAACGTCTGCAGTAATTGTTACTGCAGTAATTTTTGTAACGTATTTTATCGTTTTTACTCGTCAAAAAAATATAAGCAAGTAATGGAAGGCGTTCAAAATGTGACAGTCAGCAGTTATGGCCAATCCTTTAACTCCTTTATTGAAAAATAACATTATAGTAAAAGAACAAAACATTTATTAGGTTTGTTTAAGGTTTTTGCTTTGCGCCAAATGTTTCAAATGTTACGAAATGAGTAAAAAGGAGTTTCGATAAATTAATAACTTGTAAACTAAAAAATTGTTTAACATGTAATGATATTTATCATCGAAGCTATAACTTGAGGCGGAGAACCACGCTTCGGCATGGATGGCCCAGCTCGACTGGAGTGTTACCACAGCCTCACAAAAAACCGGTGTGAAACAGCGCTTGCGCTATGTCTCACCGAGTGAGTGAGTCTCATTGCAGTGTCTATCTACTAACAATAACTCAAGAGATTTAAATATATTGCCACCCTTTATATACAGTCCTTTTGTGTCCCCTCTAGGTTGGAGGAAAGTGAGGGTCGTCTCTTGGATGACCTCTTTCACCCGGCAAAAAGCAACGAAAGAATTGCGGGGCATCCATTTCCTGCGATGTCTTGTTTTGATGGTTCTCACACCGTTATCGCTTCACTAAACTTTTCAAGCTATAAAACTCTAGCCAATCAATGAGAATAAAACGTTGATAGCCACTTCAACCACAATGACAGACAGCCTTGAACTTACACCCGTATGAACACAACCAATAAACGGAGTTTATTACACCTTTCACCACAAATGTTTCACTAAACCGTATAGGTAATACTAGAAACATTCATATCTTCAATGATTCACACAACAGTTGTTTAATAGCATACGTCATTAAAAGTGGCCATGAAATTTACTGCATTGCCGCGTTGAACGATCAACGTTTGCATCAGGAACAAACCGGAGTGGAAGTCACTATAGCTTCTGTGCGTCAGCCTCGTTTCTATTAAGAAAATTGTAACCTACCCTCTAATTTGTCTAGCTATTAATAATCTTAACTACTTAACATTCAGAGTTAAATTCCCACCCTAAACAAATAACTGATCATTTTGTGTTAAATATTATTGTGTCATTTATCAATACTGATATTAAAAACACGAAAGTAACTCTGCCTATCTATCTGTAACGCTTTGAAGGTTGAATTGCTCCACCATGTTCAATGAAATTTGGCATTGAGATACTTTGTTTCTCGAAGAAGGGTATAGGCTACCCTTTACTGCGATGAGCGACATACACACGGCAGTTTCTACGATGTTTTTATTCACAAATATATAAGTGTAATTATCCGCAGTCAGGTTAGCATAACAAAAGTTCTGCCTAGTTTGAAATCAGACGACCATTTAGAAACAGTCAAGTTATTTTTAGTGCAGTTTAGTTTAACTGCTAACTAACTCTCAATGTCATAACTTCCTGCCTGTATGAAAATAAACTTATAAATCTTGTATCATTTCATTAAAGTCATTTTTACTTGTTACTTTCCTTTGTTGCTCCCTATCCATTCCATATCCACAATTCATTTCCAAACAAACACTTAAACTCATTGTTATCTTATCTTGTTAGTACTCTACTACCTCTGTATCTTTATCTCTCACAATTTGTGTTTTTTACAAATTGTTGTTCAAAACTCGGTGTCTTTACGTCCATTTCAAGTATGTTTGTAAAAGCCACCCCGATAAAGAATTTTTTAGTTTAAATCAAGCTATTCTCCTCCATTTTCGTGCCGATATTTCGGACATTACGTCTTGAAGACTTATTATTAACTCACTGATTTATGTGTGATTTCAATGTTGATTGTTCCAAAACAGTGCCAATTATTGACGCCGCCACGCCGAATAGTTTTGGCAACAAGTTGTTAAAATTAGTTAAACATGAAAAGCGATTAGTTGTGGCGTTTTCAAAGTTAAATTGTTAAACTACTTAGAAATATTTAGTTGTAGATTAGTAAAGCCAAAAACAATACGCTTTAAAAGCGAACTGAATTTGAAAGATTATGTAAGTCTCTATTTTCACTTTAGTTTTCATCGTCAGACGATCTAAATATTGGACCATGTTAATAGCCATAAATTACCTGGATAGTTTTACCCCACTCTTGGTAAACAAAAACCTAGGCAGTAGAATAAAGTGATTTTTATTATAATTAGCTTTTTCTAGAGCAATTGAACATAGTATTTTTGAAAGAAAACCAATAATCATTGGTACTTTGCTCTATCGACCAGGTGTTTCGTCTGCAGAAAGTACACACTAGTTATGGATACCCAGACCAATTGACATTAATAGCTATTAAGCGAAAGTGGAACCCGCTGCATCTGTCTTTTAATAATTATAAATTAAAATAAATAAATGTGTATTAATAAATTTTATTGATTAATTTTTTATTAAATGTTAGGACTCGTAGTTATTAGTAAACCAGGTACAAGACACTGACCTAGCCAAACCATTGCTCGATACCCGCAGTATCCGTCCGTAAAACCAATGTCCATTTTACTTTTATTTCCTATCCTTCATATGTTTGTGTATCCAATATATTCTTCAATATTTTTAATTACCAAAATAGCACGACTGGAATGGTTGAATACCATTGCAGCGGTTTCGTATCATACCGTTGCGTTATCATATTTTTGTTGCGTTCTATACCGTAACAAAAATATGCTTCCTACTCCTCTAGACATACAATATGGAACTTATAAACTTTTGTAGGTTTATACGTACACACTAAATACCAAATCGTAGAGCAACTGTAGAACACGATTTGCCAAACGCTTCATTTGTATAAATTCTCTGATGATATCTGTTTAAATTTACTGCCCAGGCGCAGTTCAAAGGCGAGCTGGTGATCAGACATGACATTACTAATTCCAAGATTCAACTTTAGATTACTTTAATGAAGGAATTGTTCACTTAATCAGACAAAATGAGCAAAATCTATCTTAATAGTATACTGCTGGTTTACGTAAAGATTATATAAAGTATGTATATGATATATATTTAGTCGTAAAGTGATAATTACAGTCATCAGACTAGCTAAACTGTCTTGGTCGACGAGTGGAACTCAAGACTAGGAGTGGCTACCAAACGAACGAACGTGCTAACTTAACAAAATAATTGCAGTTGTAATCATATATTAATGCAGGGAAATTAACAGGAACGACTATTAAGTGTACAAGCTTTCATTTAATAGCATTGGTGGATTAATTGACTCGGTGATGCAGTGGTAGCGTATGCAACTGCAGTGCTTGAGGTCTCGGCTTCGATTCCCGGGTCGGAATAAATGTTTGTAGGATCTGCAAATATTTGTATCGGAATTTGGGTGTTTTCTATGTATAATATGTTTGTACTTACAATAAAGTATAAATATATTTATATAAATCGTATCTCATAGCTCATAAGCGAGGCGCTCATGGCCCAGTTGGACTGCTGATTAGAAACCATTACCGAGGATAAGCAACGATAATACCAAGAGCATCTCCGTGAAGGTCACGTTAAGCCATCGATCCCTGTTGTTATTACAGAATAACATTCGTGAAGCTTATTGGAGGCCTATGGGCGGCTTAGAAATATCCAACGGCAGGAATACGTAGCCACATTTTTAGCCGATTTTTTGCCAGTCTCCGACCCGTCAGCCAACATAGGGACGTATGGCCTTAACCCTCTCCTAAGAGAAGACCCGATCCCCGCAGTGGAATATTTTGGGTTGTTGATGATTGATATATATATCAGTTGTCTGGTACTTATAGTACAAGCTCTGTTTAGTTTATGACCAGATGGCGTTGTGTGTCAGGTATCAAAATATTATTTTATATATGTATTATATATTTTTTGTTATGGAATAGAATGCAAACGAGCAGACTTATCGCCTGATGGTAAGCGAATACCACCGCCCATGGACATCCGCAATACCAGAGGCGTCACAAGTGCGTAGCCGGCCCTTGGGAAATGGGGGAGGGGTTGGGGTATGGGCCTCCGGTATCCTAATTCAACCACCACTAGTTCAGACGCGTAATCAAGAAGTATATACAATACTATCATTTGCGGCTTTGCTAGTGCAGAAGTAGATATTACAATATTATTTTACAGTATTAGTGCTTAGGTTCACCCTACTATATTTTAACAAAATTTTACTTTTTGAATAAAAAGTTTCAAATGAATTTTTTGAGTTTATCTCTGGGTATCTCAGTCAGTCAGAACTTTCCTCTTTTAAATATAGATGCTGAAAAATGGTCCATGTACCGCGGTGAATATCCAAACGACTACAAACACAGATATTACAATCTGTATTATAAAACGGCATTCCAAGCTCAAAAGCAATAGATCACAAATGCTCTTTACAGCCGAACATGAACTATATACTAACATAATTTATTTAAGCCATACTTTTGTTTAACAGTCTCGTGTGTCTAGTCAAAGTGACAGCCTAGATAGCTCGTTAAAATCTCGCAGAGAGTTATTACTATACTCACAGGTTGTAATCGAGAATGAGTGAGGTAAATTAAGGTACTGTTTGTATTGAATTCATAACAAAGGTAGTTGTAAAATAAGAATTAGTTCACCAGTTTGAAATTAGATGGCGCTAGTGGCAAAATTAAAAGTCGCTATCTTGGTATCACCATCTATCTATAAATGTTTCCCGAACCTTCGTCATGTTGCCTTATTATATGCAAAATTAATATTTCTGTTACAATAGTGTGTGTTTAATTATCCAATTTGAATATACGATTTATTTTAACGTTTTTATTTAAGTATATCCGAAACAATGATAAAGTGACACGTTAAATATAATGCTTAGCCATTGACACCTTCGACTGTGATACCAGCTGGACCGATTTTGACAGGACTTTTACCATATATAGCTGGCAGATAGCTGATTAATTAGTAACTAAGGCTGCTTTTCTTTCGGAAAAGGCAAGTGAAGTTGCTAGTGTGTAAATAAGTCTACGACTGCCATCATATAATTTAAGTACGATATTAAAACTGTTTAGTGGTTATAATTGAGCTATAATCACACTCCGAGTGATAATGAGCCATTAATGGTATATTGCTTAAGTTCGTAAGTTAAAGAGCTTTATAGGGCATTAATTCTTCTCAGGAAAATATCATGTGACCATTTAAATTATGGCTATTACATAGTAACTGTATTTAAAAGGAACAAATATTGTAAATATTATAATTATGTTTAATTTTTTTTTTTATTTGATAGGAGGCAAACGAGCAGACGTATCGCCTGATGGTGTGCGATTACTGCCGTCCATAGACACACGCTACACCAAAGGCGTCAGAAGTGCGTTGCCGGCCTTTGTGGGGAAGGGATCGGGGTATGGATCGGTACTCGATGAAACACAGTGCAGGCGTTGTCTCATACCGGTATTCTGTGAGACCGTGGTATCTTTCCAGTTGAGCCAGCCCATTCATACCGAAGCTTGGCTCTCCCAATGATACAGAAGCATCACTAGGCCCCCATAACGTGGGTCACCATGTCACTATGCTGCATTGGTGCATTGTCTACATTCGCAATGAGTATGGTGGTACCACCACTCTTGGATTCTGCTTATACTTTCCATCGGGCAGAGTAGAGTCATTATGGCTAGGCCACATATAAAAATTATGGTGGATGATTGTGCAAGATAGCTAGTAAGAACTGGATGCGAGAAGCTGAGATTCGAACCAAGTGGTTGTTGAAGAGATTTATGTCTAGTAGTGGACTGCGAAGGGCTAATTATCATGTTAAATTAACGCAATCACATTCTAAAGCCGAAACACCTAGCGATTCAAAAATCTATATTAAAATTGGGCACGTCTCTTTACATTTCAAGGGTCTACCTATTGCCGTTATCAACATCGAGTAAAAATGAACAAAAAATAACGTTTGCTTTGTAGGAGCCCCCATGAAATAGTTATTTTATTCTATTTTTTAATGTTTGTTGCTATAGCGGCAACAGAAGAAAAACATCATCTCTGAAATTAAACGTCTAACTATCACGGTTCATGAGATACCTGGTGACTGACAGATGGACAGCGAAGCGATGGAACCAATTACTAAAACTAAACGGGACCCTAATAAAAATGAATCACTGAAATGTGTACGCATAAGTTTTGATCAATGGCACCAAATCGGATAATTTTTCAAATATCATATTTCTTGTTTTATATTAAGGAAAATAATAAGAAAACCGGAAATGTAATTTTGTGCACCCGTGATAAGCATAAATAATAAAAACAAATTTAGAAAATATTAATGAAATATGGTGGTACGAAGCTCGCCGGCTCATAGTTACGAACTTCGTACCGCCATTTGTATAAGAATGAAATACATATTTTGTGACAGCATTCATTTCCCTATACCATATTGAGAGATGAATGTTTAACAGTCTACCCTGCCAGACAAGTTGGTATAAAAATTGGTTTTAAGTTTTTCTTGTCTAGTAGTCATGTCCTACGAGATCTATAAGATAGAAAGAGCTATTGATACTCCATATTTATCATCTTTATTTGGTTAGGTTTCAACATCTAATATTAATGAAAATGCTAAAGTTGAAGAAAACGCTTTTTACCCCTTTTTAATTAAATAAATAAACGGTGAAGTATAAAATTTAACACAGTTAAAGTCAGTTAAAGTGAAGAAAAGAAAACAAAAGAATTATGATTGAATTTCGATCACTGAGCTACCACTAGTTTTTCTTAGTGTGTGACTTTTCCCATCTTCATTCATATTCATATCTATTTAATTTACTTTTAACATCTAACCCAAAAATTCGAACAGATCACCACCTATAATATATTTGTACAATTTAACACCATCTTCCTTTGCCGGTGTATCAAAAAACCGTTAATATCCCCACAAAACTGTAATGACTACAATTAAAGGTATCGATAAAACAATCGATCATATTCGACTCGCATTTCAAATCGATTAGGAATCGTAAAGCGATAGTTATAAATAGATTGGTTGGTTTATTGCTTAATTATCCTTTAAGTATTTAATAATATTTTGATAAGTTTTATTAGTATGGGAACAGGATTGTTGGTTACAGGACCTTTACATAAAGTAGTTACTGCAGGCATGGGTAGGGCATTTTGAAAATTGTAGTTTTTATTGTGAAGATTTCCAATCATCTTCTATCATCAGCGGCATATGGCAATGGCGGTTAATTAGATTAGGCTGCAAGTTGTTGAAGAAAATTGACATTCCCTGGGAATATAATGTGACGAAACCGATAGATGAAATTCATTTAGGAATAAATCGGTTGAAAACTTTCATTAAAATCTTTTGGTACTATTGATACTATCATAACTTGTAACAAAAATCTTGTATCGGAATGTAACATGCTTATTTAGTCCCGAGATTTAAAGCACTCGTGTTTACCTATGTTACTTACAGAAACAGAGAATACAACAGTAAAATTTAAAGTCTCAAGCTGTGAACTTCCTCGCTGTCAACACCGCTCATCCCACAAAAAAACCGTGAAGGCGATAATGAAATTACCATAGACCATAAACCACGCGCTCATAAAAATATTTTTTTCTATAGTGTCATAGAATGTCAAGCTCATTCACCCAATATGTAACACCCTAAGAACAGCTTCGGAACCACCCTGGGATGAGAACTTGAGTAATTATAAGCCGACAGTCAAGTGTGAAACGCGATAATAGGGGAAGCGAACAATTTTATATGGTCTACACATTAGTTTGATTATGACGAGGTTGATAGATTGCGCAGATGAGCTGATATGGAACAGGATTTATTATTAATTGGAAGTATTTATAATTTGTTCATTGTTAAGAATGAGAATGGTGTATGGAATAGATAAGAAGAAAAGGCAAGGAATAAGTTATCCGAAATCAGCCATGCTCTACGACCTTGAAAAAATATCTCTTATTAAAAAAGATCTATCATCATTTTATTTCATCGGCTGCGACTTGGCGCACTTCGTAGCGCCATTTTACTTTCATAATTATATTCTTAATTTCTGAAAACCTTGTTTTTATTATTAATGTCCGCCCTTACCACGGGTAGTACAATCGTGGACTAAAAAATTCCGACTTCTTATAATTTTTTTAATACAAATGTCTTGAAAATAGCAAACATATAAAAAAAATACGTACATATATTTCAGTGATTGATTAATTTTAATTTATATAGATTATTCTTAAGTAGACTGGCAGAGAAAAGATACTTATTGCAGAAAGCATTGAACAGTTTACGTGCATAAAAACTAAACAAATAAAGATATATTATTTATCTTTCTTAAATAATCATTGAATTTAAAATCCACAAACTCCTAGTTGATCACTAACTTCAGTTCATTTCAACGACGCATTATTAAAATGGCATGTTAACGATTCAAATCATCGAGTATTGCTTCTCGAAGCTCTGGAGTACTCAAGCTATGTCCAATGTTTTCTCTTCCCACGTACAGTTCGTAACTGTCAATATTATGGCTACTGCTCACTGCATAGGTCATATGATGCTTTGTATCAATGGACATTTCCTCGTTGCAACAATGTTTCAAGTATTTGTTTGAAAAAGCGCACAACGGCCTGTGATTATAACTCTTAAGGAAATTATGAATACATTAGCAACACTTTGAATTGTAAAGTTCGAATGTGATTGTATGATGGTATTGTAAATGGAAATATCAAATAGTTTCTAGTAATGTTTGTAGTGATACTTTCTTTTACCAGGTACTATGTAACGTATGTAAACAAAGCAGATAAATTTTGTTGAAGTAAATTTCTATAAAATAACTTTTCTCAGTATCTAAGTGTAATTTACTAATTATTTTTCTGTCTCTACTTAGAAATAGAAGTCACTATATCTCTGCATCGCTCGATCGGTCGACTGGCAGAGAATGCCTTAGTCCGCCGATGCATGTAATTCTGCATAAAGTAATAAAGAAATAAATTAATAGTCAACCTCTCTGAGCAGCTACACAAATAAATCTAAATTTGGATTCTCTAGCAATACACAAACTAATTCCGAACTAAATTGCTCAAACGTACCGTAACACTCCAATGATTACTAACGCGTAAAGTAACAAGTCCCACTTACGCAATGTGGCGCCATTAAGTGTTTTATTATTGGTTTAATAAATTGATGCCATGATTGGCAAGCTCTTGGCAACCCTTCATTAGTTAACACACATAAACATAAACTGTACTGTATAATTTATGCATCTACTTTTGTCAAGATTTTGTAGGATA
This sequence comes from Hyphantria cunea, assembly GCA_003709505.1. NCBI lineage: Eukaryota > Metazoa > Arthropoda > Insecta > Lepidoptera > Erebidae > Hyphantria > Hyphantria cunea. The sequence continues at coordinate 130,606 of PKRV01000301.1, read as the reverse complement.
TTTTTAAAGTACTAGCTTGTTATTGATCCTGGCTACGAAACTGATGGATGATTTTCCAACCAACATATGTATTGTATGTTTTTTCAAAGACAACTATCACAGGGGAAATTATTATATATATTATATATTAAGTAGATACCTGTTGATTAAGGAAATAAATAAGGTTCTCCGTTTGAATACGATTCTAGAAGCTATCAAGAAAAATATATGATATTTGGTAATCATCTCCCAACAATCTTGATCTTCTATTTAATTCATTAGAAATAGGCGCGAAGAATGACTCGACTAGTGATGCTTCTTCAAAAAACCACTGTTATTTAACCATTTTAAATAAGAAATAGTATGAAAAGCTACCTTCAAGCGAGGTTTAAGGCCTTTAACCTAAATGTGGTCAGAAGTTGCAACAATTTGCTATTAACGAACTTTTTGCAAACCATTAGCATAAGCGTGAAGAATTCTAATTGAATTAGCTGCCATAGCCGACAAGTAGTACACTGTTGACAAGCTATTGACACATAAAATCCCTTCTTATTCGTAATGTTGGCGCCAAACATTCCATCTATGAAATCTTATAGATTGCTCAGTGATTAAATTGTCACTTCGCTATAGTTCCATTTCCATTTTCCATTGCACTAAGCTACGGTTTTGATCCCCTATAGGAAAATCCCTTGTATCATCACAAACTATTTTTTTAATATGGGTGCTCTTCGTGCCCATTTCATCTATGTGTAAATGTGTATTTTTACCCGAAATACAGGTTATATTCCTAGTGTCTTTTCGTTTAGTGAAAAAAATATTCAGACATCATCATCATTTCATCACCATCATCTAGATGGTTGGTAGTCCACAACTGTGCGCTTTTCAAGAAATTTTCTGCCTTGCACAACAAAACTGTCGCCTGTGGTATTCCCGGACCAATACGACCTTCAAACCTTTAAGAAAAGAGCGCACTCCTTCTTAAAAGGCCGGCAACGCACTTGTGACGCCTCTGGTGTTGCGGGTGTCCGTGGGCGGCGGTAATCGCTTACCATCAGGCCATACGTCTGCGCGTTTGCCTCCTGTATCGTAAAAAAAAGACAAATTTAACATCATGATGTAACCTTACATTCCACTTTGCCGACATCAGTAAAAGATTAGATAGTAAATTAAAATCCCATCTTATTAAGGTTATTACCTATTTGTGGATGTGCCATAGACCATAAATTTCAACAAAAAAGCACTAAAAGACCTTATAACGAATTGTCATTTTCGCAATTGAAAATTTTTATTAATCCATTTCTTATCTGGCGTTTTACTTCATGCCGGTATTGACATTACATATGCTAAACGACGACGTTTGCTCGTTTGCCCGCGATTCCATATTTTTTTTTTAAAAAAAACCTTATTAAAAAGAGAAAGATAAAAATGAGACACTTAAAACACATCTTTCGATCTTCATAAACAGTTATTACTTGTAACTCGGTCACTATTAATAAATAATAATAATAATAAATATTTCGGACATCTAACACACAACGCCATCTAGTCCCAAACTAAGCAGAGCTTGTATTATGGGTACTAAGATAACTGATATTAATACATAAATACTTTTTTTTTATAAATACATACATATTATACATAGAAAACACCCAAACTCCGAAACAAATATTTGCAGATCATACAAACATTTGGTCCGACCCAGGATTTGAGCCGGAGACCTCATGGACAGCAGTCGCGTACGCTACCACTGCGCCACCGAGGCAGTCTATTACTACTATTACTTCGTGTGTTGCCACATTTAAAAATCTTTATTCCCCTCATCTATTCTGAAGCTTTATAAATAAATCATGTTCATACTCATTTAAGTGACTAATAAAGCAACCGATATATAACCGGTGTTTGTGACTGGAATGCCGATAACACACTAGTTGATAAACTAAAAACGACTTAAACGAAATTGTACGGTCTTGAGCGAAGTGTAACGATTACAGGTGTCTTTGAATAAAACTACAAATCCCAACATATGTATGTAGGTACAATTATTTAGATTAAACTTAAATAACAAGACTACCGCGCACTCACCGGCCCTTTACTTTAGTCCTTCACATTCGTGCAACTGATCTAACATATTAATCAAGAATCATTTAGTTCACTGATTCTCAACAAGGGAGCAGGATACTCTAAAAAGATTGATGATGATGATTTTCTCTTAGCCGATTACGGCCACGATGGCCAGTCTTTACGGAGACCAGCCAACTACGTAGGAGATATTATAATGCACAAGTGAGTGCGCCAAGAAAGGTGCACTCTCGGTTCCCTCTCTCTCATAATCCGATGGGACGGTTAAACGACACGATGCGGGAGGACGAAAGCTTTACGTGCTCTCCAAGGCACGGGGGTTCAGACCCCAACTTCTAAACTCCTAGGTGCTATTAAGTATTCACATAATCAGAAAAACTCAATAACGCGATAAAAGAACGGGAGAAAGATTATAGTCTTAGTTAAGATCTATAAAAAACCTTACGCGCTATTGTTGTGATACTAAGTGTGTCGTTGGCACACTCGATAGTGTAGTTTTCACGAGTGCTATGAAATACATATAAAAGTACTTTTATGCTATGAAATACATACAAAATATTTTCCTAAAAACGGAGAAAAGTATCTAGATACTTTTCTCCGTTTTTAGGAAAATATTTATTTAACAATATAAATAAAAAAACTTTGAGAAACATAGCATGTTTAATCGATCACACTCATTATACGAAACCTAATTCTACAGCGGTGGATATCAGAATGCAATTGCTTAAATTAATACGCAATTCTGAATAATTAAAAACTAATATGGTAATAAATTTATTTGCGTGTATGAATCTTGTCATCTAAGAAACAAATGTCATACAAGTATGATGTATGTACATCGAACGATCACAGGATTCATGAATGATTGCAACATCCAGCTTAATGATGACCTACCGGGTCAAAGCAGCAACCCTATATTGTCCGTTTATGTAAAATAATACGGTTTTAATCGTGGTTTCACTCGCATTAAAGTTCTAACAAATATTAAATCACATTTTCAACTTAAATATTTTTTTACCCATAATGAATTTTTATCTCAATTAAAGCAATCTTTGTACTATTTCAGGCTACTCGATCTCTTAGCTAAATATCATCTGAAATTTGTTCTGCTGTTTTAACGTAATTGAGTCACATGGACCAATCTAAACTATTTGAGATTTGCCTATTATGTGCAATTGCTTTGGAATCCATATTTGCATGTTAACTATTCAGAATTTAAAGTATTAAGGTGGACCTCGTCTTTTAGATGACCTAGTTCTGTTTCCTACATTAAAATTTATTTATTAGGCTAATCGAAGAAATATTTGTTTTCTTAGTTTTAGTAAAACCAACTTGAAATAGAATGAATCGAAGTTCAAGCTTTGTTAACATTTCTTTTCAAATTTTTCTGCCTATTCTTGCACATACTACACACACGGTATTCACGTACACTATGATGTATAATAAGTTATATATGTATAATAGTCTGTACTTTACATTAATTTAACCTCTTAGAGGTAGTATTTTTTTCTTGGGACAGAAATTACCCAAAAAATGTAAAATCTGAAACTTAAATATAAATAAAACCGAATTAAAAATAAATGAAAACACCTCATTTTATTTAACTATTCTTTAAAAGGATTTTCAAGGATTTACGAAATCAGTCCATAATATAAATTAAAAATGTAACATCTATTACACTTTTAATGAAGTCTTAAAGTGACCCACCCCGTAGAAAGTGAACTTTGACACTGTTTGACAGGTCAAACAACACTTTGACACCTGAGTGTATCTGTTTACGTTTTGAGCTGTTTGTGGCATCCGTGAAGACCACACGGTGGAGACCACCTCGCCTCCTCGTGGGTGTAAGCGGGGTCTAAGGTGCTAAAGTCAGTTAACGTATAGAAGAATATTGAAACGTTTCCACGTAGATATAGTAAGTGATCAATAAATGCATGATAGATGCACAAACAGCATTAGCGGTTTGAATCTAATTCTTAGCCAAGTGATCAAATTTATATAGCCAAAATTTCAGTAAGGGTAGCAGAAGGCATAGAGAATACCAATATTTTGGCAGCTTTATTTCTGCCGTGGTAATGGCGATTACAAGTCAAAGTCGGCATTTTTTATTGCTTATGTACTTGAAATGAACTTTTGCCTTTCTAGGTTTTGACCACGTACGTAAATCAAGAGTGCATTTTCTTGTTCGATAAAGTAATAAAAATAAGTACGGTAAGAAAAAACCCACCCGAAACCACCTTTTCTGATTCACAGCCCTCTCGAGTACCACCATTTACTACGTTGCAGGGGCAAGCCTCAATAGTTTTGCTCCTGCAACGTGCTGCAACTAGCTACTTTAAGGATTAGATGAGAATGGAAGAAGGTTAAACTTAGTGCAATTGCCACCCTGGAGATTTTAAAAGAGGAAATTAGTAAAGCAATAGAATGCAACCTATGAATGAGGAATGTAGAGAATGAAATCAGCTACCTTTTAAATTTATAAATAGAAGACAACTCAAAAAGATAAGATATCGAGAAATACAAGTCTAATTGATCATTTGAACTAATTGCGATAAGCCTATAATTGCGCTACATCGGATACGCCTCCATAAGGAGCGTATAATTATTTCCGTCTTAATTGTACTTATATTTCTTTATTCCAAACTTCGTACATTTTATATTGCATGGGACGTACACCTTAAGGATATCCAGAGGGATGTACCAAATGTATAAGGAGGAAGACGAGTTAAAAGCTTACCTAAGGCTACCTAAGGCTACCTAAGGCTAAAATAATATTTCAATCATAAGCTCATGCAGAATTAAAAACTTGCTCTAATAATCATATTATGAACAAACATTAATTAAAATTGAATTCCAATTTCAGAAAACCCAACCGTTAAATTTATAACACACCATATAAAATTTAAAAAAATTAAAACTCATAAGCCACCCATGACGAATCCCAAGCTCAGAGTCATAAAAGTTGACCCACAACAATGCATTATTTACCATTATATATCGGCAGGGCGACACACAGCCTAATGACAAATATAAACACCAAACTAACGTAGGTGTAAAAGCGGATAGCCAAGTCTGTTTAGAGATGGTGGTAAAACTACCAAAACTTGACAATGAAATTGTATAGGCCAATATTGACGTTTGCGTAAGGTAACTTTCCCACGAGGTCCTGACGAAATTTCTCATGAAATAAACTTTAATGTTGAATGTAACACCAGAGGGCGCCTGATCTCGAATACGAATGGTAAACAAATTGCAGTCCAAATATTGAAACTGATTATTCGGGTACTCGGCGTTCATGGGGGCAACAAAGGCGGCTTTTAGACCACAAAAGACGTGGTAATTGAATTGGATTTTTGTGTAATCGTTGACCACTTTTGATCCTTGTTTAACATCTTTACTGGTGCATGTTGTAAGATGGAGGCCTTTTTGGATTAAGATCTCAAACGGATTAGGATGTAGTTGACTGTGGAGATAGCTCTCTCTATTTTGTCGATGATAATGTTTTCTGTACGCATACGTATACGGTATGCGTTCATTGAACACGCTGGTAAACTTACAAGTTTACTCAAGAATTGGTCAGTCACTAATATTCATAAGAAGTTTTCGAATGTATATTTATTGGCATTTAAAGGATCCTAATAAATCTCTTAATATATTTGAACCTAATTTTCATTTGAGTACTCATATTTCTTCAGCATTCGAAACCCTCCGATAAACCTTCACTAATGAAAATTGTTACACCACATACCTGACTAAATTATTCTGCATAATAAATAAGCTAACCACAGTATTCTTCAATGTGTTTCTAAATTGTATGATTTACAGTGGACATTAAGGACCCCACACGTGTGGTAAATGAAATACCATGAATAGGGTGCAAAAATGAGATATATGGTTTGGAATTTATTGTAAGTATTTTAAAGAGATCAAACAAAGCCATAAAACTGTTTCTTGTAATGAGATGTATACAATATTGTTGAAGTCACTAAAATACAATTTAAATTCCTAAACTATCAGAGCTGCTAAGTGCTGAACACCGCATTTTACAAACGTATAACTTCAACGTCAAAAATGTTCGGTATTTTAGATTTAACTTGCTATTATCTACTTGGATATTTTTTTATGTATGGCCTGCCAAATCGGCTCTACTCAGCCACATGGAAAATATAAGCTTCAGCTTATATTTTCCATGTGGCTGAGTAGTGACTACAACTCTTGGATTTATCCAAAAGTTGTAGTCACCACGCACGTTGCGAATACAGACAATGCAACAATGCTGTATGGTGACCCCTACGGTACATCATTGGGCCTCCAATCTCGTACTCACAAAAGAAACACGACACCACGAATACTGTCATTTTACGTTGCTCTTATGCGCCACAGTATTCGTTCGTGCGGTAATCAGTGTGGCCATACTACATTTGTAAATATATACTAAGAAATATATTTTTAACGTAGCAGACGAGCAATCAGAAAATAGCTCCCACTACCACTTAACATCTGCAATCCGAGGGACAAAGATACGTTGCCAGAATAGAGGGTGAGGTTAGAGTGAGAAAAATGAGACAGTGAGATTGTTCTAGTCTAGTCAACCCATACGTGCAAAAGCTTTCTATGTAATAAATGTTCGATTTCGATCCAAACTAGATAAGTATAATAAAACAATTTTGTTTGAAGTTATTCTCGAACACATAATAGCGTTGCAGTGAGCCGCATATCAAAATACTCAAACGCACTAATACTTGCAGAATCGATAAATTTCACAACCAATACATGGGAGCGGTACTCTTGTTTACAAAGTTGTTGAATGTATTAAGGAGTAATACCACATAACGAATCGCAGCATATCTAGTATTATTAGCCTCTATATATAAATGTAAAGACTTGTACAAGTCAGATATTGGACAGATATTTAAATTAGACAACAACATGAATTTCATCGATTACAAAGTAACAGAGCAGATACAGCAAAGACTTGGAAATAGAAAACTGAGAACAGCATTTTTTTTATTTCATCAAAAGTTCACTCCTATATATCTTACCTTAGAAATAACAATAATAATTGTCATTACCGGGAAAAAAATCGAAAAATATTTTTCAAAAATACGTTACATGCTATCTTTTGATTTACATTGTCATTTTTTTCTTCTATTAGTTTAGCAGTGTCAGTAGTTTAGGGGGTAAACTTTGAGGATCGCTTAAAAAATTTTCTACTTTTTCTAATGTAATATTAATTGATTTAATTTTTATAGATCCTTGGGAAAAAATCATAAATTTTAATATTTTTTTTAATCCCATCTCATGCGTTGTTTCACATCGGTTTTCTGTAAGGCCGTGATATCATTTCGATCGTGCCGGCCTATTCATGCGAGGAATTATATTTTTTTTTTGTGATATTACTACGGAAACCTTACAGTTTTGCGTTAACGATTAATTGAACCGTCCATTTGGTGGTTTTCTCGGTACAGTATTTATTTAATGTTATATAGTGCTGTTTAATGTTAGAGACAAATGCCTTAGTTTTCCTTAATGAATATTCTTATGTTTTACTCAATTAAATATTTAAAACCTACACAATGCAATCAAATTTAAACGACAGAAAATTACGTTTGTTAAATAAAATAAAATATTTTCATAAATCATCCTAATAATTCCGGGTCTATTCAAATTAACATTAATCTACAAACTAAATAATGTTGTTCCAAAATAAAACCCATCGATCTTTTCTCTTGACGTTTGCATTTAAGTATAATTATCACAAATCATAGTGTTTGAGTTGCGTTCAGTGCACGTGTTTGTTCCATGGAAGAGTGATATTTTGTTAAATATACTTCGAGATTATTCTGTACAGTAAACTCTCAAGCAAATTTTGAATCCTAATCTCGATATAATTAAAGTCCAATTGAAGTGTAACGTAGATTCTGAAAATGTTCATAATCTTTTAAAGCATAACGTGCTTTATGCTTTCTAATTTAAAGTAAATTTTGTCATGAATGTGGGAGTTAAGGTGGTATAAGACTGTTGAAGCTCCCGCTGGGTTGTTTGTTGCAGTTGTCAGTAAAGTAATTTAAATTTGCCAGTTATGGTTAGACAGAGTTGCCATTTTGATGATAGAAAATTCGCCAAATGGGATTTCAGGGTGGCAACCTACACAATGGAGATAAATTATTATGTACTTATACATGTATCTCGGATCTCATATGGACATGTGAGCGTAGAGATGAGCAAAATGTAGTTAAGAAAGTTTTAAGTATGTAAGTCGACGGATATAAGTGTAGAAAACGACTAAAGAAAAAATGGATGGACTGCGTAAAAAAGGAAGGGAGTAAGCAGTGAACTGACGCGTGACAAAGAAGAATGGAGGAAGAAAACACATTGCAACGACCCCAAATAAAGTTGGGAAAAGAAGGGAGTTGATGATGATGACATGTATCTCAGATATCAGCTGTAAAATCTTGCCCAAAAGAATTTGAGTCGTAGATAAACCTAAGTTGCATTTGACATGAGAGAGTTCTATAAGTATAAATGTTTAAGTGTCTGTACTTAATAAAATGTTACAAGGGTTTGTGTATGTTTTAAACTTAACAGGCTTGGCAACGAATGAACTTAAGCTTAGACCAGATCATCGCTTTGAATTTTTTTTTTTTGAATATGCCCACTATTTCACTCTACATTGGCTCTAGATCACAGTATAGAAGAGAAGCATGCATATGTACAAGAAGCAAAAGCAGTTGATAATTTTCTAGTGCAGTAATTTGTGTTTATTCCGCATTTTCCAATAAGCTCTTATTGCAAAATTAGTTTTGAGAATGAAATATGTGCACACATTAGGTTAAATATGTATGTAATTTACTGTACTTATTTATTTATCTTGAAGTCTATAAATACATCTACTAATTATTTAATAGGCAACTATTCTGTTATTATTTTTTAGAGATTCATAAAGTACCAAAATGACTCTACTCTACCTGTTGGAAAGCATGAGTGTTTTTTGTAATATTGACATTTCCTATTTGGTTAAGAGATTAATAAGTCTCATACAAAGAATATGCTGTTTAGTTTGACTAAATTTAGAATTTGCTAGATTTCTTTACTTGCTAATCTAATCAAGGGACGATTTCGGGTACACTACAGCCTTATCTAAGATTTAAAATATTCATTACCTTAGTTCCCTCATATATGTTCTTCGTTTTTTGTACCAGTTTGTATTTTTGTGTCAAAATCAAACCATTTTCAAGAAAATTGTAAAATAAATAATCTAAAACCCTCTCTTAGTGTTTTAAGTACATTTAATACAAAATTAAAGAAATAGCGAGTACAACATAAACTTGGAGCTTACTACTTAAGAAATAATTTTCATATTGAGCCCGAGATATGAAGTTTTATCTACCGTGGGAGATAAAACTTCACTTCACTAAAATACCACGCTTCGACATTAATGGGCCAGCTCGACTGAAGTGATACCATTGCATCACAGAAAACCAGTGGGAAACAGCGCTTGCGCTGTGTTTCACCGAGTGAGTGAGGATACCGGAGGCCCATAATACAACCCCTTCCACCATCCTCTCCCCATCCAATAAAAGCCAGCAACGCACTTATTAACACTATTTCGCCCCTGATGTTGCGGTTACCATGGTAGGCGATAAAGCTTAACATCAGGCAAAAAAAACCATCATTAAAGGTGGGGCGTTCGCTGCAGGGCTTCATCATTAGTTATGTCATCTAACAAACTATTACACCTAAATACTCTAGAAAACTTATTATTAGGGTTAGTTTTCTCGCGAACAAATGATGTAAGCACCGTGACTAGCCATTTGGCGTACTTGTGGCGCCATGTGAATTAAACTTTGGTACTTTCACACTCACATACATACTTTTTCATGCATCATCATCATCATCATCATCATCCTATCGCAGTCCACTGCTGGACATAGGCCTCTCCAATTTCACGCCACTTAGTTCGATCTATGGCTTCCCGCATCCAGCTCCTGCCAGCCGTCCTGCGCAAATCATCGCTCCACCTGGCCTGTGGACGTCCTATACTATGTGACTTTTTCATGCACTTAAATAATTTTATTTTACTTTCTGCTTCCTTTATACTTCCTACAACGTTTATATAAGAGTATCTGGCTGTCCCGGATGATATTTTTCTTGTTAATTTTCTAAAAATAAAGCCTAGCTAGATCGATTTATCGCCCACGACCCCTGCATACTGAATTTTCATAAAATCGTTGCAGCCATTTCCGAGATTCAGACTATATATATTTAAATATATACATACTTGCTTGCGTTTATCTTAGTTACTGCGGTAGTAGTAGCATACTCTTTCTCAAGAAACAAAATATCTTCATGTCAAATTTCATTAAAATCGGTATAAAAAATTTTCCGTGAAAATTTGACATACATACAGAGAGAGTTACTGTTGAATTAATATAAAACAGTTAAAACGCACCGATGTATCAAATAATAAAAATGTATCAAATTCAAATTTAAAACCATTTATTCAACTAAGATAATAATTGACATTTATGAACAATAAATTGAAGCTAAAGACAAAAATTCATAGATCGACTCAAACAGACGCCATAGATGTACTGTATGTCAAGGTGTATCAGGTGAAAACACCTAAATCCACTGCCTGCCTGTATCGATCCATAACTTCCAGTTTCCTAAATGCATAGAGCCTTATGAGAAGAATACTGGTATAATCAAAAAAACATCAAATCTTACTTTCTTTAATAATATTTCAATAACACCTGCGGATTATTAAGTTAACCTAGGAAGCCAGTTAAGTGTCAAATGATCATTCATATCCGATTGTAAAGTCACGATTTGGGATTAGCTGAGCAAGAATCTGAGGTGTTGAAACAGCTTCTCAACGAGCATTAAGCTTTAATAGATACGAGGTTACTCGGTATAATGGCCAATGAAGCTAATCTTAATTTAGTAAAAGATTTTGAACGCTAACGATGAACTTTTATGTAAATAAATAAATACGATTACTAATAATCTTGGGAATTTATAGGAAAACTTGGTTGAAATTTATATTAATTAAAATAAAATTCTAAAATTTGATTGGAACATGAACCAATAAACTTTAAATAACATTACTTTTTAACCCACGAGTATACTCAAAGATAATAGTTAGAAATGCATATACTTAATAATAAAATTGATGTATATATATATAAAAGACACATGTATTTTAAATAATATGTATTAACCTAAACCATTTTTATTAAATTTATACATGATTGTATAACAGCAAATAAATTGCGAGATGCGACAGCGATAAATTGTAATGTGTAATTATCTGGATTTAATATTTAAAAGCAAAGCAATTTTTGTATGTTCCTATAGCATTGTGCATTTGAATAAGTTATTTTTTTTATTTCTTAGCCTGATGTGTTTGGTATTAAATAACAAGTAGATTTTCCGACTAAAAATATTTTTTTTCACAAATAACAAAGTTCTATGAAAACAACCTTCATTTAAAATTGAATTTGAATTGAAAAACATCACCTTTCTTTAGGTTTATATATATCCTTGGTTTCAGCAAAAATAAAACTTATTTGGAAAAAGTGACCACAACGATTTTTTATTTTTGGATCGTAATTTTTTGTTTCCAAATTATGTTTCTTATTTAGTTTCTAAAGTGAAAACCTACCACCATATTATATACGTTAGAATGTATAATAATTTTTGAAGCTAATGTATAACTATATCTAATTAAAATATATTTCCTTGTTTCAGATACGTCACAATCGGTTGACCTTTTAAGAAGAACAAAATTACAAAGGTACTTATTATTATCCATTTGTTAGTAATTGCTTCAAACGTCATCACCAATCATTACTTTGGCATTGACTGCAGAAAATTAAAAAATGCAAATGTCAAATCGATAAACATAAATCTCTATAAAATAACAATAAATACTAATGATGGTGATAAAAAGAATCGCCTTGATGAAACCACTGTAGTTGAATTCCATCAATTTAGACTTAGATCTCAGTACCACAAATGAGACTTAATTTGTATTGTTAAAGTAGGGTACTTTATCACAAAGCTAGCACAAACAACTTTGGAGACTGCGATATTACTTACTTATAAAGAAAATTTAACAACTTTTTGCTCTCAGAAATTAAAAGATCAGAAATCCAATGTGGTGTCAACACCATAGATCAATTTGATTACACTCGCTCAATTCTCTCAAGAATTCCCAACATTTCCATTATGATCATAACAGAGTGACTAAATCTATTAACACTCGTTGACAAACGACGTGACAACCGCCATGTTAATTTGTCATTGCTTCTTTTTCTTTAGCTCTGACACTTTCATTAAGACGGACAGGCGCTTTCTTCACATCTCAATTTAGATTTTTAAACGGCTTCGTGTATTGTCTTAACTCACTTTGAAGCTTTTAAGTGATCATTACCATTGGTTGTGATTGATTTTTTTGGGAATTCAGTTCTGGTTTAACTTTCTCATTTTATAATATATTTGGAGTACTTGGTAATGTATTTTAAGGCAGGTCGCTTTAATCAGCTTTGAGTGTGCAGCCAAATAAATGAGATTTCTCTGAACTTTATAATGCTTTCAACTCTATTTGTAAAACAGTCATTGAGTTGTCATGAGGGGTTTCAGTTCTGAATTTTTATTTGACGTGTAATATTAATAACACAGACGTCATCAGAATTGCATGTCTTAAAAATATTCTCCACAAATGTTACTTTAGTCCTAAATTTATTTAACTTCTCGGTTTGGGTGTAATTGAAGTACATCGTCATTCGCAAATATAATTATCAATTAATGGTTATAAAAGTCAAACGAAAATCATTCATGATCGTGACTATATCTTACCATATAGGGTGCTACTAATTTGAAACAAACTCGATCAATGAGCCATTGCACCAAACATGGAACCGAGCATGTATAAATTGACGATCACCATAATTTAATGAAAACTGCTTTAATAGATTGATAATTGTTTAAATGGTTGTACGACATTATTATTGCCACGTTGATAAGATCTATGATTGACGTGTCTATGCTCAGGAAATATCGTTTGGGTTTTAGTTCAATATTAGTATTAGATATACAAATAGAAAGTAAGCTATTGTATGGGGATATATGATGATTTATTATTCAAATTTCTAAAACACAAAAAAAGTCAAAAAGTCGACGCTGCTGATCGAACTCGAACTAACATGAAACTACGATAAAAATCAAATATATACCAAATTATCTGTAAGAAAAGATATAGAAATGCAAGTGATTAACAAACTTATACGCTGTCAACGCAGGCAAGACTATAATTATGACAACATTTATAAAACATTTTATTTTCTAAATATTGACCCTGATGATTGTTATACCTTATGAACAGCCTGTGACTACGGTCAGTGCAACACTGTCAAAATCAGGCAAATTAGAGTTATGTAAAACCTTGTAAACGGTTGGCTGGAGCAGGATGCGAGAAGCCGAAAATCGAACCAAGTGGCGTGATATTGGGTAGGCCCATGTCTAGCAGTGGACTGCAATAGGTTGATGATAATGAATACCTTGAAACAAGTGATCGCGTTAATTCCTGCGAAAATAATTATTATATTTTATCACGAAACACGATATTTTAAAAGTTAGTGTTTTATTTTCAAGACAGCTTAAGTAGAGTTGCCTGGTAAAAGTAACACACTCATTTACCGTTACACTACCCGTGTGCCAATTTAACTTACATAACGAAAGCTACTATCTACATTTGTACGTCCAACTCCGCATTGTCAAGTGCAATTTCTGCAATTCACGGGTCAAGTTTATCATAATGTTGATTGGTGTAAATTGGTGTCAATATTTCAGCGCCTTTAGTCTTACTCCTTTCCATAACACAAGCTTACTGTTGCCCCTAGAATCGAAAGCAACCAAAGAGCTTTCATCTGAATCACGAAGATAGAAGATAGCTTTTCGATTTTTAATCGTTTCTTGGCTGCAAAGTTTACTTTGTATTTATCATTGTATCTGATTACAGCTCCGTATCATAGATCTGTCAATAGAGACTGAAATATTGACTAGTAGTATTTTATTTATAGTATTCTGCCCGATAACAAATTTAATCTTTCGACGTTTTCAGTAAATAAGTAATCATGTTGACATGCTTAATAATACATATGAATAAATATTTTATTTAGAAATTTTATTTAATTCTTTTATGGAGGAACGGGTGTCATGTCTCTCTAACAAAAAAGGGAGGATCTTCCGACCAGGCGAGGTAATCATGCCTGGCGGGCCACTGCCCAACGGTTGACGTTGGTATGTTGTGTATATGCTAATCAGCCCAAGAACTTTTACTGCGTGATGTAGGATTGGTAGCTTCTTAGTTTTTTCGTTGCTCAGTAGTTCGATGTTTCTTCGGTAGGTGGCGCTGTTATATATTTTATGTTGTTGCGCTGTATGTGGACACTGCCATACTTTTATTGAATAAAACCATAATTATTTAGTATTGTGGCGCTAAATGATTTAGTATCGTGATCATTAATTAACTGTATATCATAGTAATACTACATTGTTATATTTGTTTAATGGCCTGATGAAGAAAAAGCCATAATAACTATTCTTTACCTCATCGTGGTGGTTAATTTTATTGTAAGTATTTCAATAACAGTCTGTTGCATTCGGTTAATTTAGAATTTTAAAAATTACAATTGTATTTTTATACTATACTTTAACGTTTAATTCAATTTCGGTAAGGCTTCATTTGATACGCATGGTATTTACAAAGCTACTTATATTGCAAACAGAACACTTACCATTAGCAAAACATATGCGTACATGTAAAAAGACTAATAAGAAAAAAAAAATTGTATTCATATTGTTTCTTTGGATTTTTTTAATCGACCGTATTTCATTACGTGTTCACGGCATTTGTAGAAAAAAATATAATTAAAAAGCATTTATTTTATTTATGTATAAGACATTTTGTTATTTCATTACAAGTTTTTTTAATTTCTTATTATGAAGTGGTCTCGATAGTATGAATTTCTGTAAAGGTAAAGCACCTTTACAGAAATTCTAAACTAAACTATACTCATTTTGTCATCTTTATCGCCAATTTTGCTGCTTTAAATGTCCTGATTTCAAAACTATACAACCTTTAACTTATTTTAAACTGTTATATAATGCCGCGACCCATCTACTTCGTGCGAAAATCTTTATAATTCTTAGTTTTTCGTCAATATGTGTGTACATAATAATCTTTATCTTGAATCACTCTTTTCTATAGGTAAAAACAGTTTTCAAATTTGTTGCGTGCTTTAAAAAGTACAGGAACAAAAAATAGCTTTTTTATATTACGTAAATATTAGTATACCAGATATACCTTGATATTGATAAAATAGTTTTCAATTTACAAGATAACCGTAACACAATTTCATTTCACTTCTAATGGCCTGGCAGTAGGACAAAAAACTGATCGCAAATCACACACGTTAGTTCTGACTAATCACATGTTCGGATAAGTTAATTAAATAACAAGCCATTGGCGAACAATCAAACATGATAGATATTGCCATATAAACTCGGCAATGAGCCATGTCACATCAAATACCAGCGGCAAACGGTGACACATACTGAATGATTTGATTTGGACTTGCAGATTGGAAATAATTTAGTAATGGTAAATTGATTCCAATTTATTAATGAAATATAAACATGATCGTATGTATTCGAAATTGAAGTTTAGTTCAATTTGGTTAAAGTATTGAAAGAAGATGGAGTATATTTGATAATGTTAAATTGTATGTGTCTGTGTGTGTATCGCTGTGTTTTGATTTATAACTTACGTTCATAGACACAATTAGTACACACTTAGGCCCACACACACACGCGCACAATACGCAAAATACAATATTTTATTTATATGTGTGTCCATTTTCTTGTCCTCTCTAGTTTTCTTAAGTTTTTATCTAAACTATTTGTATGATTCATGAAGCGTTTACGACTAAATCTAAATCTAAATCTTCTTTCATCACTGGAATCTAAAAAATATATCTAGGAAGTGATAGTTTCTGATTATAGACTAACAAATTTTTCATATTTGATTTTACACACTTTACATTTCGCCGCATCAAATGCTTCCTCAAATAAACTTATCATTAAACTTTCAGCGAGTATCAAATAAAACATTTGTATCAATCCCGACCTACCGCAGTTATTTGTTTTATACTTCGTCACTGGCATAAAGTATTTTGCAAATAACTAAATCTTTCAGCAGACTCATCTAATTGTTCAAGCGTTTTTTTTTCTGGACTCTCCAGATTATTCCGTTCCTTTCTCAAATAAACTCAATTGTTTTTTTTACTTTTTACGATTTTCATTTATGAAACGCTTAATGAATGAATTTTCAAAAATTTGTATTTTTGTCAAAAAATTGTAATCTGCGAAAAATGAAAAAAGGCAGTAACAAAAATAACAATTTTATTTAAACCATTTCTCTCTTGAGCTCTTATCTATACAAAAACAGGCTGATTGAGAGTCAAAATCGCGCACCGAGGGTTCCGCAAAAACTTGTAGATATATTTTACGATGTAACCAAAAGTTTATGCTTTTTGTAAATTGTCCGTCATCCATAAAACTCTATCGAAAGAATCCTTGTTGATAAATAATACTCCTTGGATCATAATATTAGATATAATAATAATAGATATTTTGACAAGTAAATTTACTATAAATTTACTTTTTTTTCAAATTTATTTATCCAGTCCATATAGTCCAGCTGCTTGTAAGATATTAAAGACTTATAATAGAAAGAAAGTTTGTTATACCTTGTTAGATGCAAGTTATAACAAACTTTAATCGCAAGAAGAATAACACTGATGCAGAAGCATATCAAATTGCCGCCAGAGTGTGGGTAACCTCCACCATCTACATTCGCAATTAGTATGGTGACCACTACTCTTGGACTCTCTACATGCTTTCCATCAGACAGGATAGAGTCAACTTACCAGGATTGCCAAAAAATAGAAATTAAATTGACAACCTGACACGCGCCTGAGGCAAATTTTCCTTAACTTCGTTTTACAACGATTTACTGTTTGCTAAACTTGTTGATATAGCAATAAATAAATACTAAATCAATAGTCAAATGCTAGAAAGAAATATTTGAACTAAACTCAACCTCAGAAATCAGTAGTATGATGTGCTTCCACTAAAACACCCCGACGACTGATCTCTGAGAACCCTTTCTTTGGGATGACTCAGACCATGTTATTTCAGGTCCTCCCCGAATCGATGACTTGTACTTACAAGTCGACTCCTGGGGGAAATTCGATTGAATGCTTACTAATAATGATTAATTATGGCTCTTTTCCTTCTTTAATTTTCTTTCTTATTCAATATACTTTTGATCTTACCATCTATAATTACCATACTGCCTGTTTACCGTTACAGTGCCGTACCTTGTGTAAACCAAGTAGGTAGTACTTGATACGCTTCCCAAAAATTACACATTTTTTTTATTTCATCGCGGGCAAACGAACACACGTATCGCCTGACGGTAAGCGATTAACGCCGCCTCCGCTTCCCTCACACCCTCGGTGAATACATCGCAAGCGCTGTTGCACACCATTTTTCTGTGAGGCCGTGGTATCACTCCGGTCGAGCCGGCCTATTCATGCCGAAGAGTGGCTCTACCACGGTAACCATACATCCATCCATCCACATAGCGAATCATCATATTACATCAAAAGCCTTCAACAGTCATCTACAGGACATAGGCTTCTCTTTGAAAGGAAGTTTTGGCCACGCTGACCAGTCGGGGGGACCCGTACCAAACGGGGGTTGCTTAAAATTTTCCTTCTTCTTGCAGTGATCTTGGTTGTTGCACCCATGCAATGAATAGGAGTTTTGACACTCCGTATCGTTAATCTGCACAGGGCCTGCTATTAATAAGGAGTTGGTCCGGATGAGAGACTGTTCATTCCAGGTTTGCCAACCATATGAAAATGGCATAGACTTTTATATTTTTTTAATAATTTCGCTACTTTTTTCATTCATTCTGATATATGTAAAGATGAAATTATCTCAAATGTTCTGTTACCGGAGATACAGACTTATAAGAGTCTCATACGCATTCGTTTGATTTATAAAGCTGTACTTGAGAAAGACAGATATGTTGAGTATTCTTAATTTCAGGCATGTGTACGTCATAGTATTTGTTAGCAATGCGTGATGAAAATAATCTTAGTAGGTGGTCTCTCTCGTACAACATTCGATAAACTCATTCGCTTTATTGTTTCTTATAATTTATCATTCATTCTTGACGTTTTTATCTATATGGTTGAAAAATGAAAATATTCAATTTAAATTGTTAGCTGTTTCTGTAGCGTGTTTTATATTTCTTCCAGGTAGCTTTCAATTCTATTGGTGTTTCTTGGTTTTAAATCTACTATCAGGTCGTTTTAGTCATTGGATTTTTTGCGTGCTATTTTATTTATTTATGTATTATTACTATTTTCTTAATCATGTTTGAACATGTTCTGATCTTGGATTGGGTTGTATATAACATACGTTTGTACTTCTAGACAAGACCGTTTTTTACAACATCATCATCAGCCACACAGCCTCTCCGCGCACCCCACTCTGAACAACTTTATTTACACAATATGATGAAATGAACCACAAATTATTTTTGATCATAAAAGCGTTGGTTTTTACACGTTGCTCAATATTGTAGCTGAGTATTGCCTGTATTATGTGGAGAATATAATATATTATAAATGAATACACAATGCCTGAGGCCGACATCAAGCCCGACGAAGTTCTTAATTGCTTTGAAGTTGTAAATAATTAACATAAGATTTACTACATATTTAAAAAAAAAATATGCATTTTGCAAAAAATACTAACGGCAAATATTATATGAAACTAATCAGTACGGTATAAAATAAATATAACTTCAACTGCATAATAGGCATGATGACAGTAACCAAGCACTACTAAAATTTGGTATTTATCTGATGAAATTTTGAAATAAAATAAAATTTTAAACTTAATTTTAATGCCTCTGTGGGTATTAGTGCGGATGGGATCGTCCACGCACATTAGACTGAATGAGACATGTATTAGCATATATTGACCTCTCTCACTCTTCCAGTTTATTCATATCAATTAATTATTAATAGGCGCTCATAGCCCAGTTGCACTCGGTGATTAGAAACAATCATCGAGGGTAAACAACGATGGAGCGGTCTGATCCTGGATGGGTGACCGCTGGTGGCATGTTACCATGAGCGTCTCCATGATTCGGAGGTCACGTTAAGCAGTCGGTCCCGGTTGTTATCATACGATAACAGTCGTGAAGCTTAGTTGGAGGCCTTCGGGCGGCTTAAAAAATCCAATGGCAAGATTTACGTAGCCACAACGTATTCTTGCCAGTCCCCAACCCGCACTTGGCCAACGTGGGGATATGGCCTTAACCCTCTCCTGAGAGGAGACCCAAGCCCAGCAGTGGGAGATTATGGGTTGTTGTTTGTTTGTTTTGTTTAATTATTAATATATTTTTTAAATCAGCTAAAACTCAAAATAATAAAAAATCAGGTATATAATAAAAGATCAGCTCATAAAAAAGTGCTCTTCTCACAACAAAAATTCTAGAATATTACCCAGCAAGCTTTTTTAATAAGCTCGAGTAAACTTAATTGTTTTTAATGAAATATCTTAAATTTGACAGTATTAATAAATGTATTAAAAAACAGCGTTTTTTTCCAGTAACTATTAATTGAGAATGAATATTTTAATGTTATGGTATTGGGGGCAAACGAGCAGACGTATCATCTAATGGTAAGCGATTACCGCAGGCTGTGGACACCCGCAACACCAAAGGCGTCGCAAATGCGTTGCTGCCGATGAGTAGCGGGATGGGGCCTCCCCTCAAACTCTTCTTTGTGGTATGGACCTCTGGTATCTCACTCACTCGGTGAAACACAGCGCAAGCGCTGTTTCACATGTATTTTCTGTGAGGCCATGGCCTCTCTCCGGTCAATCAGGCCGTAAAAAAGTAGAAAAATATTAATCCTTTAACATTTCTATACAATGGCCTCTAATTTCATTATGATCGTCGTTGAACTTAAATAATTCATTATTTATCCAATCTCCAAGACATGAGAAATACAAATAAATTACTTGATTGTTCATCCAGCGATTCACGGAGAAAATTCGGTAATTGATCTCCATCGAATGAACGCAAATCAATTGAAATCATATTTACCATCTTCTAATGTCCAGCGATTCACATATTTCCTTCCTACAAAGTTCACTTCCCTCAACAAACCAAGTGCAAATCACGTTCCAATGAGCAAAAAGTCAACAACAAACCCGTCGACCCAACACAACACTACTTATTCCTGAGCATGTTGACGTATAAGTCAAAACATGTTTAAAATTTAATACCCTACTACAAAATACTTTGTTGATGGCCTATGATATGTAAAGGGATTAAAAAGGGTATTCTAATACTCATAAAATGGGTAACGTAGTGTACAACAAATAGAATTATTACAAAGTTGTTCATAGCCCGTGGCTTCGCTCGAGTGATTAACCATTAATTCATATTTCCAATTTTGAAAACGACGGTCTTCCATACCCTTATTCGTTCTTTATTTTATCGCCTTATGAGATAATTTTCCGAAAACCTTACTTAGTGGTTCCAACAATGTTTTGTTATACATTCCTCGGGCGGAGGAGACTCTTCCTAATGTGATAGGTTTTTAAAGAGCAGTTTAAAGAAATTGTTCCTTTAGTAGCATTTTACGACACCCGTGGAAGGGTCAGGCATGGTGACACTCTATTCTAATCCATACTG
The DNA here is from genome assembly GCA_003709505.1 of Hyphantria cunea. Classification (NCBI taxonomy): domain Eukaryota; kingdom Metazoa; phylum Arthropoda; class Insecta; order Lepidoptera; family Erebidae; genus Hyphantria; species Hyphantria cunea. Next base: position 109,695 of record PKRV01000301.1, on the reverse strand, counting down.
AGGAAGGTACTGTTTTATATTTAAAACTTTAAGAAATTATTATGAAAGTCAAAACCTATCAAAGCTGTTACTTGAAATATTAATTTTATATCAGTTCTGTATTTTCATTTATTAAAATATTTTCAAATTTCCGTTTGCGAAACTCCCATTAACGCTAAAACGTTTGATAATTGTAGAGTTTCTGTCATAAATGCAATTAGTGTTCATATACGGCAATAATTTAATAACATAATAATTTATAGGAACATTAATAAAGTCATAAATTATGGAACAACTGCACGCCCCCCGTAAAATTCAATAAACGAGTAATATATCATTCATTAGTTATGCAACTACAATCAATGCAATAAGTGTTTACGCGGTCAAAATTAAAATTGAAGTTAGAAAGAAACATCAGAGAAAAAAATTCAAGAAAAAAATTGTAACCTCGAACAAACAATTAGTCATTTTATAGCGTTAATTTTTTTGAACCAACAGAGGACTTGTGGATCACACAAAGTATTAGCCCAAGTGAGGGCGGAATCCACAACACAGTAGAAGCATCGAGGAGGAGGAGGCTTAAATACGTGATCGTCCAGTAAAGCTACATCCACAGTGACATAAAAACAATACTTTGCAATGTGGTCTTAAAGTCATACATTTGCTAATGACTTGGTTTAACCCATACTTAAAAAAATATAACCTAATAGTTCATTTGATTCTTCGCTTCTGCATCAATTATGTCAGATAAAACATTTTCATTCATAGCAAATACGATGTCCGAATATTATTTTCCATTGTGGTATTGTATAATATGTATATTGTATGTATCGAACACGTACGTAAATACTCTACCTGGCCATGCAGCTTGCGATCTGCCCGAACCCCGCACCTGTAGCCGGTCGTAATCCGCGCGATAGCCATCTGGGAGTGGCTCCTCTCGCTTCGTTTCAGATACGGAGTACTGGTATGTGCTAAAGTTAATCTTAGTACAAATATATATATATATTTCGGTGACATGATCTTAAAATAATGAATAGAAGTATTTCAGTGGTTTCACTCAAACTGGGTGTAATAGTTTTTGAAATATAATAAGAAACACTTCATACTTTTCTATCAACGTTAATTTAGCTCCTAAAGTCGTATTCACAATAATAATACTGTTAGAGATAGTAAACAATATAGAATTGACGATTAAATTGGACCACTTTTGTAAAATAATTCTACTAAAACGACACATTTTTAAAGCTGGCAAAGAGCGCTCGCAATGACACACTGCCGTTTAAGCGCTGGTACAATATTGATAACCCTCCTATAACTATAACTTTATACATCACAGCTGTCTAATCCCAAACTAGGCAGAGCCTGTCCTATGAAGACCACAGCGAACAAATAAAGGTACTCGTCATGTAATTTTATTTCTTGTGGGTCGAAATCCTCCCCAAAACTCATGACGCTATCATTTTGCTAGTTGCCAAATTACCCGGAAAATGTCTTTGATGTTTATAATCTAAAGTTTAAAAATGTTTTACCCCAAAAATAATGTATCACTAGATTATTGTGAATCACTTTTGTACACGTATATACAACTTCAAATCAAGATTCGATTCAAGTGTATTCGGCTCGATGTCTCAATTAAACGTTTTTATTGGCCAATTTGCTATCTGTAAAAGAATAAAAAAACCACATGTATGTAATTCCCGTCTTTAACTCTTAATATTATTTAAATTGGTGTAGGTTAAGTTTTTGTACTGTAGTATAATATTTCATCTTTAATTGAGTACTTAAATGGCGATGCTGTGAAAACTTATTTGCCACTTGAAACGTAATAAATGGAAAGTAATGTATTAAAGTTGAGTTAAAAGCTGACCGACTTGGAGGAATTATGAGTATTTTGGTACATCAGAAAGATATTGATTAATTTCTACTTAATCGAAGTTCTGTAATTTTTTTTAAATACGTCTCCCGGCTTAGTAATATACTTTCTTTTTTGCGGGGGATTTTAAAAAATACATGAAACAGACACAAAGCAGTCCCAAACTCAAAACAGTAAATTATGAATCACACTAAATGTTGTACCCACAGCAGAAAGCAGCGCGTGGGGACCGTTTAACCCACTAGGCCACAGGCGTTTAGTCGAAAGGGAGAAATCTGGATATTCTTATATATAAATAGGTTTGAGTTTATAAACATAACAAAAATGAATAAAAATGGGTATATTATTCACAGCTAACAAGAGCTATGATTACACATAAAAATAAAACATACAATGAAACTTAACTTCAGTAGACGTTGAAAATATAGTTACAAGAAAAACCTTCGTTTATATCTAACTAGTCGCGATTCGATTAGATCTGAAGATATAAATATCAAAAGCATGAACTAGGAAGGACTTATAAAGGACTTGGTAAGAACAAGTGCAACTATCAGCAATTGTAAGCTAATATATGTAAGTGGAGTAATTAAATTGACATATACAAGCAGTTTTGTGATCAACATACAAGGTGTAGATTGGCTTGTGTATCTACGTATTTTACATGTTAATTAGCGGCCGGCTACTGCGAAATTATAGGAAAGCTTTAACAATTTTGGTTTGATTATCTGGATACTGATCATGTCTAAACTGCTTTTGGTTCTTTGAGTTTAGTGATAGACTGCGTTGATTAGTGGTTCGAATAGTCTGCTGCTCTGAATCTTATCCATAACACAATAACACAAATCAGACAATAGATAGCACTTTTTAACATCCATAGAATGTTGTTCTGGGTGAACGAGTTCTTTGTGTCTGTATGTGGGTGTGTTTCTTTCGTATTCATAAAAGTTTTCGTGACATAGGTCACGGAAACCTTTTATGAATTTTATAACAAAATTCGCTATTTTCGCAGGAATATTTATAGAAATGTCCCTAGAGAAGAAGTACACTTAAAAAAAAAGATTAGCTTTGTTAGTTGTAGTTCGTTTTGTTAGTTGCAATTGTAAGCTGATTTCTAATATGCAGAGCAATGTTAACACATGCCAAGACCGGATCGTTCATAAACTTGGTACACCTTTAGATCAACTCTTCCCTCTTCTATCTCCTTCCTTCATATCATCATCCATCCATCATAAAAGGCTTTTTAAGATTTACAGAATCATGTTTACAATGTCTTATGCAGACAAAGTATCAACTCAGTTTTACTTAAGACCACATTAATCAAAATCTAGTATCTCATTACAATAGACAATTTAGCATTCAATTATTGAGTGTGGTCCGTATAAATAAATACATTTATTAATGTGCAAGTGTTCACTGTGCAGTATTGAGTTACATGAAGGATTATGTGTCATACAATCGTCAGCTATCGGAGTTCGATCGCTGGATGGTGTATTCTCACGTGGGAATTAGGTCATTAGTCAACAGTGAATGGCCTAGATTAATAGGAATGGTTCTTCAAATGCTTAGGAGAATCCTGGCAAAGGTCAAAGGCAGAAGAATTGGCACATCTATGTTGTATCGCCAAGCATTGCATTATCAGCATTAAAAAACGAGTATTGTAACCACTGCTCTTCGATTTCGACCAGGCAGAGTAGAGTCACTTGGCAGGCTCATATACATATGTAAATATACAAATAATAATATAGTGTGTTACATATAAGGGGTCTCTTGAAAATTCAAATAGAAACCATGTTTCAGAGCTGATGATATACACTAGAAAATTCAGGTAGTTATACAGATATTCTATGAGAGAAGACACTAATATTTTTCAAAGTTTTCGATACAATATTATATTTGATTTGTGATATAAACTTCCCTGCTAGTTCTACAGTACGCATGACAATAATTAAGCAATGAACGGTTTCGCAATTACTGCCTAATAACAAACACACAAGCTCACATTAGTAACGTAACCTAGGATGTTTCTTGATTAATTGTTATTTGTAATATAATTACAGTAATTTACACACAGGGCATGACATTTTGTACACCTATAAATTACATTAATTTTACAAGAAACATATCATGAGCGTACCATGTCTTACTTAAAATAAATGTATAATTATCTAAGTTATTGAACAATTTATGTGCAAAGTAATCTTTTGTTTAATGCAAGTATCTAACTTGAATCGTCGTTATAATATTGTTTTGTAAACAACTTACAAAGATGTACGAATCATCTCAGTACTTCCTCATGAATCATATTATCGCCATTGAACCTGTTTAATAGTTAGATATCCTGTTGAGCCAAGGGTCTTAGGTTGAATTCCCAACAAAGCATATTAACAATTACTTTTTCTATATCGAAGTAATTCGTTTTAAATTTTCATTTATTTTCTTATAGATACTAAAGGAGAAAATGTCATGATTTCGGCCATGGTGAACGGTCCGGCAGCTTTTCAGTCTCAGAATCGAACCTGAGACTCATCGATCGGCTGTCGCACACGCTAACAGTTATATAATCGTATTTATCATACAGCTATTACTTTTCCTAAGTGGTAATCGACCTTATTGTCCAGTCCATTTTTTTTATAAGTAATGTATATTCTATAAAAGTACAACATTACAAATTATCAAAGCACAATGGACAGAAAGAAATATACGTAAAAACTTGACTTTTAATATCTTTATTTTACGTCTGGAAACCCCCTCGGGCCTTCAACTACACGGTTTGCCACTCTGTGCTTGAGACGGGAGGGATCCGGGAACCGCTTTATTACGACATCCAGAGATAGTTTTAATATCTAGTATATAGTAGAGCCATGCTGATTCTAACACGAACGGGTCAGCTCGACCAAGGCGGTACTACCCTCCTACAGAAGATCAATGTAAAATGTCAGCGTGCATGTTGTCGTGTTTCGCTGTGAGTGCGAGACCGGTGACCCAATGATGCAGAAGCATCACTGGACGCCATGGGTTTCCATACTGCATTGTTGCATTGTCTGCATTCACAATGAGTATGGTGACCACCACTTTTAGATTCTGCTTATGCTTTCCATCAGGCAGAGTAGAGTCATTTTGGCAGGGCCATACATAAAAAAACGTAATAATTATTTCAAGTAAACATACTGGTTCCCCAACTAAGTTAATCTCGTACTCTTATAGCCTAAAGGTTCTCTTTGTAGTCCAAATATTAGGTGTTGCCATAACTATACACACAGGCCAGTCATAACAAATAACACAGGGATAGCGTAACACTCATTTGGGTAAAACTATTGACCACAAAATGACGATAACACTTATGTTATGAAAGTAAAAAAATAAACAATCAACTTCGTCATCATCATCATATTACGTCGTTGAAATACATCAAATGATAAATGACAATTTATATTACATCATATTGATTAAATAGTGCGCAATAAGAAATCTGCCTCGTTAGTCTGATGGTTTGCGTAAACGAATGTAGATTAAGAGGTCTTAGGTTCGGTTGGAAAGCTGTTGCGTTTTTCTTACAAGATTTTTTTAATAACAGTTATATGGAAGCGGTATTCCCCGCCGTACCTCAGAGAGCACGTAAGGCCGTCAGTCTCGGTTGTCGAGGAAGAGGACTAATAATTAAAATTCTCAATGAATTTTAATTATTAGTCCCCGTTTTTAAAACTAACCTGCAACTTGTTACGTTTTATTTATTTATACTAACTATTCAGTCATTTAAATATGTGATTCGAAAATGAACCTAATTCACTTTGTAATAAGACTACAATTCAGACTGAAACTATCTATACATATACCTTTCATTTATTCTATACAAACACGTGACGTGATTTCTATAGCCTATTTCTATAACAACTATAAGCCGTGTCGTGAAAATCCATAAAAGATCTCTATTTCATTACCTGTCCGCCATTTCCTGTATGCTACATAACAAAATGGCCGTAACTGACGATCAGACGCTCCGATGCTCACATTTGAGGATTAGACTGTAACTCTGATGTAAGCGGAGCGATTTGGTATAAATAATCTTTGGGCGTGTGCTAACGGATTCTGAATGAAGAGTGTTACCATTCTATTCGTCCCCGTGGGTGGCTTAAGAGCCCAATAAGGAAGCCAACTGCACAAGGTATCAGAGCTGCAAATAAAAGGAAAAGTTCAAACAAACTATACACCTTAAAATTTTCAAGAAATGTAAAACTAACAGTCAAAAATATGCCCAAATTAAAAAATAGAACCAATTTTTGGTATGAAATAAAAAAAGTTTTAAAATTGAAAATTCAAATTCTTTTGAAATTGAAATTTTATTTTGATTCTCAATACCTCGGATATCGGTGGTTCTGTTTATTGGTGTAATATATTCACTATAACATACAGCACTACAAGAACTCGTTTATAAATTACAAGTTCACGTTATATACGCCTATGTCCAGCAGTGGACTGCGATAGCCTGATGATGATGATGATGAAGTTCACGTTGCTATATTCTTAACTAGCTCACCCGGCGAACTTCGTACCAAAAACTTAATTTTAGTAAGCCCGTGTTTAACTTTCCGCGGGACCGTAATGTATAGGACTAAGTGGACAAAGAATATACAACACCACCGATTTTCTTTTATTTTGTCACAAACCTTGTCCTGACAATAGCAAACACTAAAAAAAAAAGAATTATGCAATTAGGTGCATTCGATCGAAAGTTATGCGCGTGTATACATTTTTGTGATTCATTTTTATTTATAAATGTTATATAGATAGAAGATAAGTAATTCAGAGCGTATCTCTTGAAGTTTGCGCGTCTGTGTTATAAGTCTAACAAACATGCATAATACTTTACAAGGATGTAAAACTAAATAGACAATTTGACCTTATCACGGCAAACTGACATTTATTCTTAGTAAGACATGAGGTTTATGTCCGACCACACCATGAGTGCACTTTATTTACCTTGGCTGTGAGGCCAAAACGAAGATCTGAATTCCAATTATTTAGGTATTGAGATTGTATTCAAGATCGTGTATTTTAAGGTATATTGTAAAGCCTAGGTTTAGCATACGCGAAATATTTTATTGGTATTGTTACAAAATCCTGATTATACCAAAGTCAAACTAGCGTGTAGTCATTTAGGTATTAACTTTTGTTATTCATAACCGTCTCGTTAGATCAGTTAGGAGATTCTTAAGGATAGCAACACTGTTAATTTAAGTAAATTAATTTCATAAGTTGATTTTATGAAAGCTAAATCTTAAAGGACATAACATATTAATCACTTTATATCGCTACATGATAAAGTCTCTCACTTGATGATAGAGGCGCTCATAGCCCAGTTGCACTCGGTGATTAGAAACAATCACCGAGGGTAAGCAACGACGGCGCGGTCAGTACCTTGATGGGTGACCGCTGGTGGCATGTTACCATGAGCGTCTCCGTGATTCGGAGGTCACGTTAAGCAGTTGGTCCCGGTTGTTATCATACGGTAACAGTCGTGAAGCTTAGTTGGAAGCCTTTTGGCGGCTTAAAAACATTCAACGGCAAGATACGTAGCCACAACGTATTCTTACCAGTTTCCAACCCGCACTTGGTCAGCGTGGGGACGTATGGCCTTAAGCCTCTCCTGAGAGGAGACTCGAGCCCAGCAGTGGGACATTATGGGTTGTTAATGACTTGGTGATTCCAGCAAGAGGCTTTATTAAGTTCAAAAAACCTTCGTAAAATCATTTATCGAATCAATATTCTGAGGTTATAAAAAGTATGAAAGTGGTTAATAAAAAAAACATAATCACAAATGACGACCTCTCAGAAAAACTTTCAACCCTCCGAGGACAAATTTATCGAAAGTTTCTTGTACAAGCACAACGTTAGCCGTGCAGCGGTTTTATGAGCACCTGTAAAGAGAATGATAAAAAAAACCGCACTCGAATTACGCAGAATCGATATTTAAATTATATTAATTAAATTGGAGAAATCAAAGCCGAAACATAATCTGAATTTCTTTTCGGATGTGCAACAGAAGGCAGCTAATATCGACGAATCCGAAATGCTTTTATGGTATACCGAACTGGCCATGGTCACAGGCTGTGCATCGCCAGTGCAACCTGGTCGAAATGTCAGGCAAATCAAAGGTATGTAATACCTTTGAATAAGTAATCGCGTTAATTCCTGTGAAAATAATTATTATATCATGAAACGCGAAAGTTTAGTTTGTATACGTATTTATTTTTAACTAAAATGGATTGGATAATAGTTTTCACTTCAATTTATTAATTTAGTTTTAGTATGGTTGCAAAGTTATTTTAAAAGTATAATCCGATATTTTAGTATAATAGAGTAAGGTGCTGTAACAGTCGACACAACTTGTTAATGTAATGAAATTAGTATTTGCGTTTGCAACTACTATTTCGATATTATTTATAAATAATAATCCCAAAATGTTTCAAAATTATTAAAAATAATAGGTCCATCAGTTTTTGTGTATTACTATTACAAGTGGATACAAAGAGTTGACAGCTTTCCTCCGTAATATAACATGTTTGAAATGGCAATAATGAAGATCTTATTTCAAGTAAGGATAATTAGTTGAGAATACCGCAAGTCAGGTAGGGGAATACGAAACTGAAACTGCAGTGGCTTGAAAAGATTGGCATAACATAACCGTATGTCCACTGAACTTACCGCTCGTGCTTCGGTTTAACCGAAGTGATACCTCACAGAAAACCTGTATTAAACATTTCTTTTGATCGAAAACGTTCTCTCTAATTCTTCGGAGCTCAAAGAGTTTATTCAAATCTAATAAAAAAAACACATTACTCCAATGCGAAACGTTTATCTGTATCCAAATACAACCTAAAATTAATTTACTAAATCTTAAACAAACTTGCAAACCAAGAGAAGATAAATAACTAAAAGGCAAGAAGACCTCCTGTATAGTAAAATGTATATCCAATGTTGGTGCAAATAAATTTCACAGATAATTATACTCAATAAACCTAAGACTTCTTAATAACCTGGCTTTGCCAACATCTCTAATATGTGCTAAATGACAGTATTCAGTGGAATAATGATAGGTTGTTATTCCAAAAGTATATGTTCAACTTGGACTTTTTCTTACTAGCGTGCGGTAGGTGAACCAGTGTAGTTATTCAAAGTTTTTATTGTTTCGCACTTAATTGAAGTATGTTACAACCTTCAATCACAATCATAATAATATAGTCATAGTATACATGTATAAATGGTTCAATATTACCGAATAAACTGTGCAAAAATTAAGAATAAACACAGTTTCTTTTTGGTAAATCCAAACATATTATAAATAGAAAACACCCAAACTCCGAAACAAATATTTGCAAATCATACAAACGTTTGAATTGACTCGGGAATCTGACCCGAGACCTCAAGAGCAGTCGCATACGCTACCACTATACCACCGAGGTGGTTTCGCTACTGAGGTGATCATTCATAATATATTGGAAACCAAACGTGCCCTGAAGAGCAGGTGTCGGGCCCGCTTATCAAATAGAATCAACATATTTGGAGACGTCACGAGTAGTTGAGCCCGAAATAAAGCCCTTTACACAGAACTTTGGATTCTCCCAGTAATAGGGTTGTGGAGGTCAGATGGTAGTCCTGTCACGTAAACAGTCGTAGTTAAGCCATAATCACTGTTACACTTAAAGCGAATTCAACCTTTAAGATAAGGCTCTGATAAAAAAGAACCAAAGTTTCGCTATCAAACCTGTGGCGTGACATTTCAATAGTATTTAAAACTGTGAACACAAGAAACATCATATTCCAACTATTTTTTTGGTAACTTTTGCTTGCGTAATGTTAGTTGCTAGAGCAATGTTAATAACAATAATTCGGAAAGTTCACTGTTTTGAACTAAGTTGTTTTGCACACTTTTCCATTTCGCTTTTGCAATTAAGCGTAAAAATTGGTGCCACGAGTTATATTTTCTTATTAAACTATTATTTCTACTTCTGCGTCTACTTTATTATTAAGATATATCTATTTTATAAATAAAATTTTCGTTTAGTATTGTTTGTTACCAAACCCCTCCGAAACAGCTGGACCGATTTTTAATAAGTTTTGTGTGCATATCGGGTAGGTCTGAGAATCGGCCAACATCTATTTTTCACACCCCTAAATGATAAGGATGACCCACATCGACAAAACAACGTTTGCCGGGTCAGCTAGAAAGCATCGGGATTGAACAGTTTTGTTTCAGAGATTATAACAATAGACATTTAAAAACAAAAGGTTGACAAACCACTGTAGGGAATTATGTTGCTAGTTCTTTATTACGAATGGAAGAATAGCGCTGTAAAATTCTCATAGCAGCCACTCTGCCCGCCAAAGGTCCCGTGTTTTATTAGCAGTCATTTAAAGAATAATTTTCTCTTAATACGCACTTTTTACGATCGACTTGAGTTTTTATTATGAAGGCCGACCAGTGCGTCGCTGCGAAAGATATTTTATGCATCTATGGTCAAAGAAATAAAAACTTTATTCTGTTTAACGTTAAGTCTACAATTAAATGAAACAATATCGCCGTGTAGTGCATAGAAACACATTATTAATAAAGTTACTTAAACTATTGTTTCGAAGCTTAAAATAACAATTTCAAGTTAATTAAATGTTTGGTTTCGAATGTTATTTTAGCTATAATTTTTTGTTCAGCTTACCGAGACACTTTATAAATAAGTAAGATATAAAAAGCTTTTAAAATTATCACCGAAGAGATCATATTCCAGTTGCACCCGGTGGTTAGAAATAATCACCGAGGATGGATGACCGCTGGATGGATGCATGACCGCTGATCGCATGATACAATGAGCGTCTCTTTGATAGTCATAAGGATAGATTAAGCAGTTGGTCCTGGTTGTTATCATAGGATAACAGTCGTGAAGCTTAGTTCGAGGCCTTTGAGTGGCTTGAAAACATGCGACGGTAAGATTACGTAGCCATAATGTTGTCTGCCAGTCCCCAACCTGCACTCGGCCAGTGTGGGAACCTAACGTATGGCCTTAACCCTCTCTTGAGTGGAGACCCGAGCCCAGTAGTAGGGACATTTTTGGTTGTTGTTGATGTTGATGAAAATTATCACCGCCATCATTGCTGCTGCAATTTTTTACTCAAACGCTAAAAGGTAGAGTATTATGCTTAAAGTAGAAGGTCTAAGGAGTTTTTTGAGGAAGTTTTTAAGGAAGGAACTTTATTTCTATCTTCCTTTTCCTAATTGATCCAGGCTGCGGTAATTTTTTGTATAGATATTTGATGATTTCACAGTAATTATTGATACTTAAAAACCTGTTAATTTTGTAGGCAACGCTGTGGAGACCTTATTTTAAATTATTCTGCTTGAGTTGTTTTTAGAAAACGGCAACATTCATCTAGTTTTACGCTCTTGCACGATTTAATAGAAACATAGAGATGACAGGTCTATGTATGCGTAATTCATTATCATAGAACTAAACAAAAAGTTCGTTGTCAAAGTATTCTCAAACCAAAGGCCGGTTGCGTATTACTTTTAACGAGAACCAATATTTTAACAATCTTCGAGTAAAAATATGCACGTAGCGGTGGTTTCATACAAAAAGGTTTTATGCAACCTGTCATTAAACGAAATGGCGTGAAATTTTATGGAGTTTCAATATACCAAAACGTAAGTATTATCGTCTTGACAGGTACTGGCGAGTGTAACACGAGCAACGAATTTTAATACACGAAACTCGTGATATTCAGTTTTCATCATCATCATCATCATCATCACCAGCCTACTGTAGTATATAGGACAAGGTAACTGGGAATAGGACGAGGGGCTACCAGTAGTACGGACGACTTGTGTAAGATGGCTGGCAGGAACTGAATACGTTTAACCCAAAACTGATTAGATTTGTGTAATAAAAAATAAAAATCGACTTAGTGCGAGCCGTACTCGCGCACTGAATGTCCCGTACAAATCTGTAGGTATACTATTTGATGTAACTAAAAAAGGATAATTTTTGGCATGTTTCCTTCATCTGTGCTATAAGACGTTGCCCCGTATCTAGTTTCAAGATTCTGAGTTCACGGGAAGTACCATATAGGTTTTGATTCCCTTGTAAGTGTAGAATATTTGCATCATGAATGGCTGAATCTTCTGATTGCGTTGGCTTAGAAGTTTGACTTTCTCACAGCTCCAAAGGACAGTTGAAATGAGTATTCGATATGAATTTCAGCTTGATACCACAACGCATGAACTGTAAAATGTGTGTTATCACTCCTTAAGAACACAAAAGAAAGAATCAAGCCTTATAGTTGTTACGAATAACATCTAGTCACATATTCATCCAACAGCCGAGTTTTACAAAGCGCGTGCTTCCCTAGTTTCCCTTAATAATATGTCATTCCTGCCTAGAAATCATTTCTCTCTAACCGCACGCCACTTAGATTTTCGACTTCTCGCATCCAGCTCCTGCATCCATCTTGCAGAGATCGACACTCTACCTCCATTAAATATAAGTTAATATTATTTTTCCTTATTCAAAATATGTTGTACGCGATAATACAACCGTTCCAAATATGGCGACACGCATATAAGTTGGATTGCACGGTTGAATTGCGCCGCCTATTTTGACAACGCGATACATCGAGATGATTTATTCGCTTCGCGCATTAACACTGAATAATAATCAATTTTTATATGAAATCGTAATTAAATTTTGTATATGCCGTTATGATGTGTCCAAATATTTTAAACGATGGTACAAAATGTATTTTTAGACTTGAAGCTTTTTGACGTCAAGCGTTACTAAGATTTCCCACTACTACTGGTCGAAATTCGTTAGTATTTTAGTTTATTCTTAGCTTTCTGTTCTCCTCCTACATATTAACTCTAACTTTTAAAGTTTTTGCTTCACGTATTAATATGACTTGCGTGGTTTTTATGATTTCTAGTGAGTAGAGTTGCCAGAGTTAAGTTGTGTTGATCATTCCAGTATTTTGAGGTAGAATCGGGGTGAACTACAGTGCTAGGTAATTTAGTAGTAAAACTAATCTTATATATATATATATAAGAATATAACTTAATCTATCTTAATGCAATTCGAAAAATAACAGGTAATAAATAGACACAGTCTGGCAAAGATAAATTGCAAAACAAACAGATACCAAAGATTTTCTTTCCTCGTGACTTATGATTATTTACGGAATAACCTATTACATCCAACATACTGCTGAGGTCTACATACCCTAGGTCGGTAATATGGCTGAATCGTGTGAGAATATGTTACTTATGAGTTACGAAACAAAACCGAACATCTGATCGCGTGAGTCACGCTCTTTTGGTGTAAAATAATTTAAAGAACGTTCTTGTTATAAGAATAGGTACTTATCTAACCGTAAAATTCAAATTTATTTCCGAAAAAAAAATTAAATTAAAAAACCAAAATTGACGAACTTAATCAGTTTCTTTTATGGTTGAAAGTGATGTCAAAATAGCCAACTCGATTGAGGAAATAAAATCCAATGTCAGTGCAATTACCTTTAGTAGTCCTAACTGTGAAAAGTGTGGAATTATTGAATATGACCATTACTTGTTAGTGGATTGAGACCGGAACAGAAAAGAGAGGGAAGTATTACTGTCCAGTTTAAAAATATAAGATGTTGGTGCTTTCCATCCCACCCAAGCCGTACAGTGTGAACGCAACTAAAATTTATTCATAATTTAAAGAAAATGTACGTGTAATTTAAAAACGATGCGGCTCGCAAAATCATGTTTGGTTAAAAGCCTCTTCGTCAAATATGTAACAAGATAAAAAAAAATTAAAATAATCTATTAACTAGAATAAATTCTAGTTATTAGAATAAAATTCATCCTTTTATAGTTAGTTTTTACTGATTTAATTTTTTTTATTTTTTGTTTTTATATTTATTTATGAATTTCTATATAGTGATACGGTGAAAAAATACGGGGAATCTGTATAGATAAGTATCTATCCTGGAACTCTCAGATCGGGGTGGTAAGTCGCAAACTATTTGCTGCAGCAGGATCTCTGCGAAGGCCACATGATTTCCTGCCAACTAATACTAAAGTTGCGCTCGCATAATCACTTCTACTCCCCATCTTTGACTATGGCGATGTCAGCTATCTGGACCTCACCGAAGACCAATTGAACAAATTACGCATTCAAAACTTATGCATTAGATTCATATTTGGATTACGTAAATATGATCATATCTCAGAGTTTTGTTCTAAACTCAAGTGGCTACCAATACGCTTTCGCCGGAATCTGCATATTCTTACTATTTTATACAGTGTTCTGTTTTATCCTCACACAGCCCCTTATCTCAAAGAACGTTTTCAATTCTTAAAAGTACACATTGCAGAGACCTGAGGTCACCGGAGAATTTAAAACTAAAAATGCCTGCACATACCACTTAGTTTGCAGATAAGTCTTTTACTGTGCAAGCGGTAAGGGTTTGGAACAACTTGCCAGATAATATCCGTCGAGCAAAAATCTTGAATATGTTCAAAAAGCTAGTGAAGGATTACTACTTATCTTTGTGAATATTTTTGTTTTAATTTTATGTTTTTCTGTATGTGTATGCATACATATATATATTTCAGTGTGTATATGCATTTGTGTAGGTATAAAGTATGTTTGTGTAATATGAATAGTATCTAACATTTGTATATGGATCTCTACTATGTCTTTTGTTTTTTTTTATATATTTTATATGTTGCATGTTTGTAAGCTACCCTAAATTTTAAAAATTTTGGAACACATGTCCGTGTTATGCTTGTCTGGAAAAAATCGCCGAGAGCGATAAGACCGCCAATTGTTATACATATTGTGTGATTGTTCTTGTTGTACCATTTCTTACTGTGTATATACAATAAAGATAAATAAATAAAATAAATAAATAAATTTCATGCACTTGTGTACATTGGCGGACTTAATGCCCTATGCATTCTTTACTTGCCAAACTTCTTGGGGTGTAGAGGTCTAGTGATGTTGGCGCATTGAGAAATAATATTATCATGAGCTAAGAATTACATGTAAAGATAAACATACACATACACTATATTATCTATGTTATGTATATGTTATCAAGAATTAGATTGTAAAATGTTATCCTTATTCTCATCTATTTATAGTCTCTATCCTGTAATTAAAAAATAAGTATACAACTAAAAAAGGCGGTCTAATTAAGAGCTACATTCGATCGATTGATTAAAGTTTTTCGTTTGAAGTCTATTTGTCTAGCAATCACAGTATAGGCTATAGTTAATTTGGTTAAACAAAATCTTTATTGTAACAGTAATTTGTTTAACATGGTTTAAGCACGAAAAGTAAAGCACACATAATTCTACAATATATTTTGAGCTATGATTTAACAAACAACACATTTTGAGTTACCCTATATATTAATAGATCTTTCATCGCCATGCAAAACTTCTATTTCTAATGATATATTGTATTGTTTTAGTTAGACTAATGAGTATTTGAAACATAAGTGGTTCTGTAACTAAACCCGGAAGCGTTGAGCGTTAGTTTACTGTATAAATATTTGCACTAATGGACACTAATATTTTGTTCCCGATTTGGATGCTTGTGTATACTTGAACTGAGTCAAAAGGGTTGAATACAAGTTGAAAGGTATATTACTTAGCAGGTGCTAAGAAATAACAATGATTAGGAACCTTTCACTCCTAATCTTAATGATCTGATGAAGAAACACAACTCTGAACTCTGTATGGACGCTCTGTCAAGTTGCAAAAACCATAAAATAACTTTGGGTGTAAAAGACTTCGAAATAGTGTCATTTTTTTTCCTAGGAGAGTATGTGTATATTCCATTGTTATATGAAATATCTACTCCCATTGTAATTTTCTCAGCGTCAAAATAGAATCGGTTAATTAAAGATTTCCATGAGTGATGTGGAGGAACGGGTCACATGTCCCTCCAACACAAAGGGAGGATCCTCCGGCCAGGCGAGGTGATCATCCCTGGCGGGCCACTGCTCAACGGTTGATGTTGGGAAGTTGTATATATGTTAATCGGCGCGAGAACTTCTATTGCGCGATTTAGGATTGGTAGTTTCTTAGTTTTCTTCGTTGCTCCGTAGTTCGATGTTTCTTCGGTAGATGGTGCCGTCATGTATTTTATGTTGTTACGCTATATGTGGAAGTCGGTACAAGTGACTTAATGGTCGACGTAAATATTTCCATAGTAACCACGATAATATTGATAGTACACAGATTATTTTAAATAAAAAAAAAACAGTTAAGTTAACCACCTTTCTTGTTTTAAGCCTTAAAATATTCTCCAACGTGTATAAATATTGTTTTACATATAGTCAGGCCGTGAGCTAGTTCTAAAACAATAAAAAAATTAAGCTATATATTCAAACGATATAAGAGTAAAGTTTGCATTTGATTGGTTTATTACCAATATTAAAATGTAAATATTTAGAAAGGTTTTCAATTTGTATTAATTATCATTAAAAGTTCAAACCAAAGTCGGTTGCTTATGATTTATTTGACCATTCCATGTAATATACAAGAAATAGTACACCTAACGAAATATTATGCAAATAAACATAGCACTGACTGATACACATTAAACTTTAAATTATATTTATACGATACAAAGATTGAAAATTGATTGGAGATTGATCACGAAAGGAAGATTTGATGAAGGTTTAATGGAAGGATCTTAATTTTATCTTAACTTCATTAAATTGCTGTATCGTTACTTACGTCTTTATATTTAAGTTTCACCGTTTAGATAGCGTGTTCATTAATATTATAATTATTTTATGTTACATATTTTTGACTGCCTCGGTGGTGCCGCTGTAGCGTATGCGACTGATGAACTTAGCTCTCGGGTTCAATATCTGGGTCAGACAAAATGTTAGTATGATCTGCAAATATTTTTTTTGTTTGAAGTTTTTTTTTCTATGTAAAATATGTATGTATTACCAAAAAAGGTATATATATATTTATATCAGTTGTCTAGTACTCATAATACAAGCTATGCTTGTTTGGGACTAAATGGCGTTGTGTGTTATGTCCAAGAGTTAATTATTATAAGCAGTTACTAAGAAACGTAGTATGTATTATGATAATATAAACATGATACTTGTGAAAAGAATCATAAATATAGTTAGTATTATGGTAAAGTTTCAACAATTAATTAAAAGCCTTTAAATGTTGAATAATGTAAAACTATATGATATAAATATATTTTGTATACGTTTAAACTTATTTAGATGTATAACAATACGGGACGTTAATTCACCACTTTATTTAATATTTCCGGAACACTTCTTTAAGTTAGAAAAGTTAGAGGGAGCTAAAAAATGTTCTTTTGTAATAATAGTAAAACCAGGGTAAGTAATTTTGAAAAAAAACATTAATTATAAAGTATTACTTTAAAGAATGTACGAACTGTAACGCTGACACCACACAATACATAAAACTATATGCGCCGCAGGTCATATACCATTAAATGTTAAGTATATATTTTATTGCTCATTGCATAATAATAAAATACTGAAACACGATTTTAGTATAAGTTTCAGTTATTATTCATTCAGAGAATAATAACCAATGTATAATATACAAGTGCTTTTCCAGACCATCATAAACAAATAAGATGTAAGGTACGTATATACATCTTTGTACAGTGTTTTAGATCAATAACCATCAAAACATCGTCTGTATATCCTTATTCTCTTAGTCAAAAGTTGCATACCGTAAAACTAGTGATATTCCCATCGTTGAAATGTTAATTTTTATACAATTTTACAACTCCCTAGCTCTTGTCCGCGGCTTCGCGCACTTTTATGTCGTACATGGGGAGTAGAAAATGGTCTCTGTTTTATTCTGATGTTTGAGCCATATTACTGTAAAGTTTCATATAAATCCTCTCTGTGGATTTAGCGTAAAAGAGTTACAAACGTCGATATATTAATCTTCACAAATTTACAATAGATATTTACAAACATACTCATTTTGCTTAAACCTCCATCCGCGTGTATTGCGATAAATAATAGCCTAAGTGTCATTGTATTTATTTCTGTACCTGACAAAGTAACTCCAGTCCGCCTGATGGAAAGCATAACAATAGTGGCCTAGTGAGATGCCTCTACACCATTGGGTCTCTAGTCTCGCACTCACCAACGAAACCACGCTTCGGCATGCATAGGACAGCTCGACCGGAGTGATAGCACGGTCTCACAGAAATCCGTTGTGAAACACTCTGCTGTGTTTCACCGAGTGAGTGAGGATACCGGAGGCATAATCCAACCCTTACCCTCATCCCCCTCCCCATCCCCCAATTACCATCTGGCGATACGTCTGCTCGTTTGCCACCTATTCCACAAAAAAAACACGACAGCACGAATGCTGTCATTTTACGTTGAACTTCTGTTCGAGGGTAGTACCGCCCCGGTCGAGCCGACCCATCAGTTCTGGGATCAGCGTGGCTCTTGTAATGTTTAAACCGTATTATATTAGAGTTATATCTAAATCCATTCAGTAGTTTTTGTGTAAAAGAGTACCCAAGAAACATCCTACATGCACCCTCACAAAATTTCGCATTTTAAACATTAGTAGGATTCATTTCACGTGTCATCTTTTCACATGACACTTCATAACGTGTAAACATAATCATTTACACACTTCAGTATCTTCCTCTGTCTATCCGATCTTTAAGATCTTTGAAACTATTCCACGAATTTAATGTAGTTTTCAGCAACAGATAAAGTGTGTGAATTTCTGACTAAGATAAGACAAACCGCATTTACNCTTATTTTATATATCGAATACAATCGCTTGATGAACACATTAGTTTTATATACTAGTGTAGTTGTTGGGTGGTAGTACCACTGAACTTGTGTGTGACAGGTAAATAAAATGTTCGACTCACGGTTATTATGTATTTGTCCAACACTCACAAGTAAACAATTGAAGGTGCAGTAAAGGAAATATATAAGCACAAGCACGACACAATAACTGTTTAAAGCAGGAAGATAGATAGTCAGCGAATAGTACACAATATAACATTAAGTATTTAAGCGGTATATAAGCGCTAACTCAAGTACATAAGTTTAAACAAGCAAGCGTGCGTTCGGCGTCAATAACTAGTTAAGACTGTTGATCTGTTCCTACGAAGGCTGCTTCCAATCACGTCGGGGTCACCACTGTGGAGGAACGGGTAACATATTCCTCCAACACAAAGGGAGGATCCTCCGACCAGGCGAGGTGATCATGCCTGGCGGGCCACTGCCCCAACGGTTGATGTTGGGACGTTGTATATATGTTAATCGGCGCGAGAACTTCTATTGCGCGATTAAGGATTGGTAGTTTCTTAGTTGTCTTCGTTGCTCCGTAGTTCGGTGTTTCTTCGATAGATGGCGCTGTCATATATTTTATGTTGTTGCGCTGTATGTGGAAGTCGCCACACTAGTATTATTGTAATTAAGATACAAAGCTTAATATCTGCCTGAAAACAATTGGTAACTATTAGACGACAGACAATTTGTAGTGGGCGGAAGGCCCATACACCACAGATAACATCAGAGTCACTAGAGATAGGACACTTCCTGTCGTGCTGTCGTGTCCAGTCCAGTCCAACAAAAACCGAGAATTTCAAGGACTTCTGTGCGAAGCCGGGTCGTGTCTCTTGTTACCTCATAAGCTTTATCTAGTGGTATTGATATTGTTTTATCATGAAATAAAGTCAAAACGACCACTCAATTGGATTATTGGAAAGGTAGTAGAGCCACTCTGATTTCAACACGAAGGGGTCGGCTCGACCGGGGCGGAATTACCCTCGCACAGAAGGTCAACGTAAAATGACAACGTTCGTGCTGTCGTGTTTCGTTGGTGAGTGTGAGACCGGAGGCCCAATAATACAGAAGCATCAATAGGCTGGCATGGTATGGGTCACCATGCTGCATTGTTGCATTCGCAATGAGTATGGTGACCATCACTCTTGGATTCTGCTTATGCTCTCCATCAGTTAGAGTAGAGTCACTTTGGTAGGCCCATAGATAAAAAAAACTGTCTCACCTGCAACTAAAAGATATGTGCACTGTATATATAACTGACCGATATATGCTGTGACATAGCTCTCACTGACTGATATCTTCATGAGAAATTGCTCGAATACCTTTAACTTTTCAATCAGATAATTTATGTCATCAATAAGTCAAAGGCGCATCCATAAACTACTAACTAATCAAGTAACAATGTTAAAAGGTGACGGATGAAATCAAAAGCAGCTATATCCAGCTCGAACCTGCTAAGCCATACTTACCAATTTCCAGGAAAACTAGACTACAACAGGTTCGATGTCAAGATGCAGAGCAACGACCGATTGTCACTGATGGTCAAGGGCAAACTGATTTGACCTATACTATTCGCTACGGTCACGATCTGTGAACCATGCTTCATACGAGATCAACTGGGTGCTTCCGTGTTTGCTACATACCTTTATAGACTACCTAAAGTATACACAAAGGCAGACCGTACATAATACTGTTTGATGTTTTAATGTAGGTGTATAGATAAAGTCTTGTAAAACACAATCACACAATCAAAAGTTGTTGAAGCTATAAATCATTCATTGTGGAAATCGATTATTTAAAGTTACTGTATTCGTTTGAATGTCTGTGTTGTAAGAATTATCTCTCCTTGGAAACGACACATTGTTTTCGTTGATTTGCCATGCATCAGAGCTCGTTGCAAGCAGGTAGTACAATTTTGCAAAAGTTTTAAGTTATGCAACGGATGTTATGTTAAACCATTATACATGTTTGACTGCCTTAGTAGCGCAGTGGTAGCGGTCGGACTAAATGTTTGTATGATCTACAAATATTTGTTTCGTACTTTGGGTGGTTTCTATGTATAATATGTATGTATTTACTAAAAAAATCTGTATTTATATCTATTGTCTAGTACCCATACTACAAGCTCTGCATAGTTTAGGACTAGATGGCGTTGTGTTTTAGAGGTCCGAAATAGTTATTGTTTTTATTTATATATATATTTTTATACACCTAAAGTAATCCAGCTCAAAATTGCTAAAACTTCTAAATTTGCTATATTTATAAAATAATTCTAAAATATAGCATCTTCTTCTATCACTCTTTTGTGTAGTCCTCCTTTTGAAAACTTCTTTAAACACAATTTCTGTTGGCATTTGAGTTAGGTCACTTTCAATCTATATGCAATATGCCGAAATCAAATTCGATTTCCTAGAAAAATGTAATTTCTTTTCTACATCAATCGTAACTGCACATGTCCAGTCTAAGCATTCCTAAGGCTAGTACTCTGATCAATCTTAGTAACAGTGGGTCGATATCACCGGGTAGCGCCAGATTTATCGGGATTTAGCCAAGCAACAAGTCGTTATTGCACTTCCTTCACTGCGTTTGGTGTACCTATCACATAACTACATAACTGGGATCTTATTCTTTACACTTTACAAATACGAATGGTCAAATAATGTTCATGCCAGTTTACAACTATAACTTATTAACTGTTGTAACTAGTAACCCTACAAACATTAAATTGGAAACAAAATACACATTATTTCTAGAGAGTCAACTATTAAAATAAAGTTTATTTCCTTTAAATAAAACTTAAGGTCGTATACCCGGCAAATAGCGGCAATAACTTTATATTCCTTTTAAAGTGCAATGAGTTAACATGCGCTTCTTTCGAGATACCAATAACTTAAACTCAATTGCTTGGAAACGTTATTATTTTTTAGTTTAAAAGTCGACTTCATTGTTTAAGGACCAGTAACCATACTGGAATAAACTTGAAAAGATTCAGGTATAATCGACTCTGGTTGAGATGTGTCCAATTTGGTGTCCAAAATTTTAATCTAAGGTTATATGTGTCACTAAGAAACAAACAGGCAATCCTGTTTCCACCGGGTCTCGGCGTCTAAATAGCTTTCCACTATTCAGCCTTTGAAGGCAAACCACAAATTTTAGCTATCTGGTTTCGTTAGCTTTGATTAATAGAAACAAGAATGCAAATGTTTTCTATATCTGGAAGTAAAATTGTTAGTTCGGTTTATATTACGATATGATCAATCACAACCGGCAGTACCATGGATTATCTCTTGCAAATTTGTATTAATTCGAAGCAAACATGTAACGATACTGCTTCTAAAGTTGTTATTGCAAACACCTTTGATTCTGCTTAATCGTGCATGCATACAAATGGTAGACAAAATTGAATTTAGCCTCCGTATTTTAATGGCCGCGGTTTAAGCTTCTGATACTCAATGGGATCAAATCATATTGTTGTTAAGGAGTTTAATAGGTTAGGTGAAAATTAATTTAGCTGGTAAAATAATAATGTAAGTAATAGTTCATTAATCAACACAAGCAAAATTACCTCTCAACTTGATCATTTTCTCCACAACATTGACATTCCTCTTTTCAAATTGCTATTTTGCGATCTATTAATTAGAAGTTGAAATTAGAATGTCAAGATAAACTTCAAGTGTTGAATGAATATATCACAATCAATCAACCACCCATAAAATTCTACTCCTGGGCTCGGGTTTCCTCTCAGAAGTGGGCTAAGGATATACGTCCCCATGCTAGGTTAGGGACTGGCAATACAACATTGCGGCTACGTATTCTTGCGTTGATGCTTTTAAGCCTCCTAAAGGCCTCCAACTAAGCTTCACGACTGTTATCCTATGATTACCGGGACCGAATGCTTAACGTGAACTCCAAATCACGGAGATACTCATAGTATCATGCCACAAGCGGTCACTCATTCGGGTACTGACCTGACTTGACGGAGATTATTTCTTATCACTGAGTGCAACTGGGCAGAGGAATAAATTATAGGAAAACCGGTAAGCAGCAGCACACGACGAGTTCTTTACTACAGAAGGGGTCCACCCCCCCGGCGCCTCCATAGTGGTCAACTCGATCCCCGTACCGGTTCGGGCCCAGATGAAGTATCTGATACTCGATGATAGGTGGCTCTTCGACGAGCATTTCCGACAGCTTGCTCCAAAGCTGGTAGACGGGTTTTCCCCGCCATCCGCTTTAGTGGCCAGCTGTGAGGGGGCGACGTTTCGCGTGCGCCGTATGTCTCCTACATAGGGAGTTAACTATTTGACAGCGCTGGGAGGAATCCGGATATGTTAATAACAACAGTTCCTGGATCCCTTCCTTTAAGGAGCAGTGTGTCAGTGGCATACCGTGTGGTTTTAGTCGGTCAGACTCGGACACACCAACCGCCGCAAACCCCAGCGGAGTGACGGCTCGTGGGGGTTTCGACACGTAGAAAAAAGTATAGTTAAGGAATTAAAGACTAGAGGACGCTCAAAAAAAAGATGAATGGAACTGATAACCACTGCGACATAATAGATTATTATCCAGCGTTTATTACGTAACATAAATTATTTCTATATTTACAGTTTAGCTGTACATTTCACTATTTTATTAACGATGCATATGTTTATAAAACATTTAAATATTAATTTATACCACAGATAACTCTGGGGTCGAATTTCAGCTATATTTTATTTTTAGTGTATTTCGTCGCTAATAAAACTTGAACTTAAACCCCTTGTCAGGTTTATGCAGATACTAAATGCATATATCTAAATTTGTAATTCATGTTTCAATTTACTGTTCTTCTTTAATTTTAAACTATAAAGTTTGTCATTCTTGTTTATAGAGGTTTTCTCAAGCACATGCGAAAACTTTACCATTTTTGGGGTTCCATACTCAAAGGGTAAAACGGGACTCAGTTACTAAGACTTTGCTATCCGTGTGTCTGTCCGTCCGTCATTCACCAGGCTATATCTTAATCATCTCATGAACCGTTATAGTTAGATAGTTGAAATTTTCAGAGATGATGTATTTCTAAAATAGAATAATATAAATATTAAGGGGGCTTTCATACAACAAAAGCGATGCTTTGCTCTGTTTGCTCGATATTAATAACGGCAACGGGTAAACGCTTGAAATGTACAGATAATGGTACGGACACCTTCCTACGTGAGTCCAACTCGCACTTGGCCGATTTCTTTTAAATTAGTTACTATTTTAATATAACTCTGTTACGTTATTGTAGACTTATATAAATTGAATGCCCTGAAGAGTATATCATCAATCTTGAAGTTAATTTAGTTTTATGGTTATAGTTTGCAATCTACGGGATATCCATGACACAAACATTCTATTGACAGATTTACATAACTTTCATTTCATTTTATGTATTTCAGCAACGTTTCAACGATTTCTAATCAATTTATATTTAGATAGTGTTTTGTCTTTCTAAATAAAAAAGCAGACTTCATACTACGAACAACCCTGATACCTGAATATGCTCATAGATGAGCTTTAATATTCAAATCTAACTTTTGACAATTTCACTTTGACCACTTTGACTATTATGGTTGTTGTTTTGAGATTAAACAGGCCATATGATGAAATTCAAATAGACCTGTGAAAAACGCACGCAAACAATATCTATTTTTATGGGGTAGAGGGCAAACGAGTAGACTTCGAAACACACAGTCTTATTTAAGTAGTCTGTAATCTTTTTTTTTATTTACAAGTCCTGCATTAGGAATATACATTCCTGCGTCACGAGGATCTTTACAAACACACATGAAACGGACACAAAGTACACCCAGACTTTGAACAAAAATTTATGGATCACACAAAGTGTTGTCCCATGTAGGATTTGAACCCACAACACTTGGCGCAGTAGGAAGCGGTGTGGCGACCACTGAAACCACTAGGAGCAACCGTGTAGTCATTCATCATTGTGTGACTTTGTATTGTTGTGTAGTAATGATATCATTTTAGGGTCCTTATCTCAAAAGGAAAAAAGCTTGATAGGATCATTTTGTCGTCCGTCTGTCTGTTGAGATCCTTTTTCTCAGGAACGCGTGAAAGTATCAAGCTGAAATTCATATCAAATATTAAAATCTACTGTCTCTTGGAGTTGTGAAAAATCAAACTTTCAAGCCAACGTAATCAAAAGGTACAGCCGTTTATGCTGCAAACTTTCGACATACACTCGAAAAACATATCCTTCCTTCTTTCGCAGTCGGGTAAAACGCTGTTGATATTTTGTGATGAATATACTGAAATCACTAAGACCTTGTTCAAATAACAAATCAGTCATGACTATCGCTTTAAATTGATCCATTCTACCTAATTCTGGTTCGGATTATTATATGTGTGACTTGTGTGTAACTACTATCATTTTATTGTTTAACAGGTTGTATCGGGTAGGTCGATTATTGTGTAAGTATGTATATATATATTGTACACAAGTAAATAGGTGATTAACATGCGGAATATCTACGCAGGCACGGAGGTGTCACCGTCACTCGCTGTGCTAAGACCATGAGTATAAAAGTGTTCGCACATAATATTGTAACAAACAATATTCCGAGTTGGTTTCCTTAATGAGAATGAGATATATCAGGCATCGATATTCCGCGAGGCCATGGTATGGTTTCGGTCGACTCTGGCCCAATATGAGCTGTAGTACATCTCTCCTGCGTAGTGGCGGATTAAGAATACAGGGTATAACTAATAGTGAATTTAACTATTCATCCCATGAGTATTGTAACTAAAGCGCACAATGGGAACAGGACAGCATCACTAGAGAGAGACTAAAAAGTTTTAAGCTAACCCTATTCCAACCTGTCTAATGGTGGAGTCAGCGTGGTATAACAGGCCAAGAGCTCCTTTCTGAAAGACCTGTATCTAAATGCCTGGAGATTTAAATGCCGTTTTGAAATATACCAATATGCGTTCACTAACAACATTTCTCAAAAGCAAAATAAACATAGATAAATGTGTCTTGTTTTTAATATACCGTGGGTGGCATAATCGCAATCTTCTTCTGCTCCATACATGGGTGACCAGTCACGCCCTTTGTAGCATCGGCTGTCATAAATATCTATTGCTATCGATATGCAAATTGACAATACGCAAGTATGTACTCAAATTCAATTCAGTCCTTCAATATAAGAGGTTGCTTGTCAATTGTTTTAGATCGTCTTGCTTTTAAACAACTTTGAAACGACTGTCTCTATTGTTTGTTAAATAATCATAATAGTAAGTAAAAAAATTATTATTAAAAATTTATCCAGTTTACAGTGCGTAGGTATTAATTACCTGACTGCGAAAGAAGGAGGGTTATGTTCTTCGAATATATGTATGTACGTATCTATGTATATTTCTTTGTGTGGTGATGTTAATAAAATAGATTCGTCTTAGAGTGTCGTCTTCCTCGTCGTGAGAGTAACACTGAGTTCCACAAAATTAAAAAAACATACAATTTTAAGGATTATCAAAATACATCGAGTGTGGTATCGAAATAAATAATTTTTAACGGTGATTACGAATACATATATATAACTTATGTATTTTATTTAAAAATAATAATTTAATAATGACAGGTATTGACGCAGTCGGATTTTTTTTTTCAATAATCAAACTTATTTTAATTTTTACCCGTACATGGGTAAATAAGAAATGAAAAATATTATTGAATGATTTTCAACGTTTGAAACACAAATTTATAAAGCGAGTATCGATATAAATTAGCTTGTTTTCACCCTTGCTCATGTTCCAGCAACGTACCAACCAATTATTTTATCGTCTGATTCAACTTATCATAACTTGCCTTGGAAGCCCTACAACTGGTAAGGTACAATTACATGCAATTTGCGTGTATATCGTTTGTATATCGATAAGTAAAGCATGTACAATCATTACGATCATTTTATTACATAAAAACGATGATTTTATTAAAATCTATTCACGTATTTATCGCCTAGAAGACATGTATCTACATATCTATAGTTTGGACTTTGATTCCCATAAAAGTTATAACTGTTATCACAGTACCTAATAGCAGAATTATAGAAATTTTCAATAGAAAAATTATTTGGACGACGAATTGAGAACTTGCTCCCATTTTCAAAGTCGGTTAAAAGCATTACTCGTGCTATAAATGCAAGTGAGTTTTGAAATGAAAACTTCTTTAGGCACGTTGAGCACTTTTCAGATGAAAAAAAATAAATTGTTGGTAGGGGGAATCTTATAATTTCGCGTCACCGCGTCACCGTCACCGTCACCGTCACCGACATACTGAGGTCACAAAAGTTCTTTAGCCGCGTTGAGCACATATGGGTAAAAAAAAAATTTGGTAGGGGGAAATCTTATACGTTCGCGTCACCGCGTCACCGTTACCGTTACGGACATGCTGAGGTCACAAAACTTCTTTAGCCACGTTGAACACTTTTTAGGTGAAAAAAATAAATTTTTGGTAGGGAGAAATCTTATGAGTTCGCGTCGCCGTCACCGTCACTGACATGCTGACGTCACAAAGCTTCTTTAGGCGCGTTGAGCACTTTTTAGATGAACAACAATCAATTTTTGGTAGGGGGAAATCTTATGCGTTCGCGTCACCGTCACCAAACATGCTGACGTCACAAAACTTCTATAACCGCGTTGAGCACTTTTTGGTAGGAGAAAATCTTAAGCGTTCGCGTCACCGTCACGTCTGTTTTTTATTTGTGTGCTATTATGAAATACATACTTTAATATGGAATTTCTAAAACGAACATAGTTTATTCTTCACTTTAAGAAGGTATTATACACAGAGTACCCGTAATTCTCTCAACAACTTCATAAAATATAAAATTGTTAGTTTTTATCTCGTTTCCATTATTTCAGTAAGATAATTATAAGAATTCTTGTGTAAACACTGTAGTCTTTAAAATATAGTTTGATATCTATGACAATTGACATTAGTGGAATTTTAAAACTTATTAGGCATAATTTAGGTTAGTGTTTTCACATTTATAATGTTACACTTCATTTGTACTGCCTTGCTTAACTGCCTCTCTGGCACCGTGGTAGTATATGCGACTACTGTGCTGGTGGTCTCGGGTTCGATTTCCTGGTCAGACCAAATGTTTGTATGTTCTGCAGATATTTGTAACAGAGTTTGGGTGTTTTCTATGCATATGTATGTATTTAGAAAAAAGTATATATGTACTTCTATCAGTTTTATAGTACCCATAACACAAGCTCGAAAAATATTTATTTATTAATCACCTACCATCTGTCGATCCATCTGCTCATTTGCCCAATATCCCAAAAAAATTGAATTGAAATATTCCTTAACACCACTGTTCTCAAGAAGCGAATTATCTATGGGTATGTTCAAGATAAATCTTTCGCAGCTTCTGTACAAGCCTTAATAGGCACATCACAATGTTGATAAATCAATTGAATACAGATAATTATAATTGCAATAGTCATTCTGTCGTGATTCATTAAATTCTAGTAATAGCCGGCGCCGTGCTGCACCTTTGATTGTTATGATATGAATAAGGCTGGTATCGCATTGAGTTTAATTTTTGGCATTATTATAATTCTTTTTTATGTATGGCCCTAACAAACTGACTCTAAGCTGCCTGATAGAAAGCATAAGCAGAATCCAAGATTGATGATCACCATGCTCATAGTGAATGCAGGCAATGAAACAATGAAGCATGGTGGCCTAGTGATGCTTCTGTTCGTTGGGCCTCAAATTTCGCTCTCATTAACGAAACACGACGAAAATATGTAGAGGGTAGGCAGAAACAATTGTTCTCTACGGATTACGGTCCAGACACATCTCTTTCGCACCGTCAATATTCATCAATAGCTGCACGCATGCTTGTCGGTTCCTGGTGCTTTATTAAATACGGTGGTATTTGGTATGGTATGGTAAGGTTAAATGTAGTTAATATTTCAAGATATTCAATTTACTTAACAAGAGATATGTTAACTCGGGATTATTTTACGATAACACGTTAAAACACTCACATGCCCTTTATTCAATACACCCTTATTTGATCCTAAGGTTGGAGATGTTGTTTTGTAAGGTCATTCATTGACCTAATAAAAAATCTTGAAGTATTCGTATCTTGAAATTTTTGGAACTCCAATTTTATTTCCAATCCTGATTTTGCCATTTAGAGAGACAAACAGTAATCATTTGTAACGTACATATCTACAAAGGCATTTAATTTTCCTGCTTTTAATAAATTTGAGATGAGTATTATAAAATATTCATGTATCATCTCGAATGAAGTTGTGCGCGTATCAATTAATTCATTCACATCACCCAATTTTTCTAATGTATTCGCTTTACGTGAAAAGAACCTTAAATGTTTTTATGATGAATATTTATCTTTCAAAGAATTTCTTAATCCATTTAATAATTTATCTGTTAAGATATTGACTACTATTTTTATTGATATAAAAACAAATTAGCAGAAAAATGTAAATAAGTGATTTTATTGTGATTATTAATAACCAATAAGGTGTTTAATAGTGCATACCTTTTTTCACAGACCATAATCGTCGTCGCAACGTTTGCGTAAAAGGTTTTCTCACAGTCGGAATTTAGCGTTTTTCCAATAATCAGTTCTATGAAAGTGTCAAACAGCTGATTGTCCATGTAAAGGTTGCTTGGAAGAAATTGACTTATACTGAAAAACGCTATTTATAAATGCTGATTTAGTTGATGTATTTATTGGAGTGCAATAATGTTTCTTCCCATTTTGGGTCTCTTCAGCTGTGTATGAAAAAGATTCTCAATAGGCTGCCAAATTGTGGGTCACCATATCTACTTTTGCAACGAGGATCGTTAGCACTACTCTTGGAATCTATTTAGACTTGTCATCAGGTTGAATGGATTCATTTGGAAGACGTTTATACATATAATAATAATCTATTCTATTCCTGCACTATAAAGAAATTAGACATACACTTAATATCCATACTTGGAAGAAATTTCCGTGCGCGATAAGACTGCCAATTGTTACGTACACGTAACACGTTGTTACTTTTCTTTTGTTATGTTATTTTAATTTATGTACACGATAAAGATATAAATATATTCACTATATTACTAATTTTTTTATGCAAAACATGACATCTGAAGGCATTAATCATTTCAATGGAAATAAATCAGATAGTTACTGTTCGATTTATGCATCAACTCCTGGTATTACTCAAGCCGATCTAGTCTTATCCATCACGCAAGCATCTTGACACTTGCACGATATCACAAATTATTTCGATCCCGCGACAGATTTAAGACACCTACAAGATAAGCCATGGCTCATGAATCTTGAGTATTGCAGTCATATTTTTAGTACCTGGTTCTGTTTTTTGCCCGTCTGCTATAGTTATTGAATTCCGATCTTTATGTGTTTCGTGTTACTTGCATGTTCAAGATAAATATCACAGACAACTGTGTACTGTAGTATTATACACTATCCATACAATTATTATAATTTGAAAGTAGCTCTGTTTGTTTGTTATCCTGCACCAGTTTCAATTAAATTTGGCATGTAGACTTTACTCTGTCTTTATCTGGAAAGCATAAGCAGAATCCAAGAGTGGTGGTCACCATACTCATTGAAAATGTAGACAATGAAACAATGAAGCATGTTGACTCGCACCACAGTGGCCTAGCCATGCTTCAGCATCATTGAGCCTCCAGTCTCGCACTCATTATCGAAAAACGACGATAATAGGTAGAAGGTGGGCAGACACAATTGATTTCTGCTTACTACGGTCCTAACACACCTCATCAATATTCATCAATTGCTGCATGCATTTGTCATGAAGACACTTTGAATCTTGAGTGAGGACATAGGCTACTCTTTAGTGCGATAACAGGCATACAGGCGGGAGGGAAATCTCTAGAATGAGACAACCAAACTCCAAAACAAATATTATCCGGAAATCGAATTCGAGAGTCTAATCATTGAGTCTAATGGCGTATTAATAGATGTATGGTATGATGTATGTCACTCGGGGCTGGGGGCATTATAACGATTCTTCATTTAATGCCCCAAGCCGAGACTGACATGAGGCTATATAAATGTTATCAATAGCTTTTACGCAGTCAGGTTATTTTTTTAGAACTTTTTCTTGTTTGATGTTTGAAATGTTATTTTCATTTATACAAGCACTTATATGAAATTTAATGCTATACTTATACCTGCATCTAACCCTAACCTAAAAACATTGACTGCCACTTTATTATGTTTGCTGACAACAACAGTTTAAAACCTTTTTTGTTGTTCAAAAGTTTGTTGTCAGACTTGGTTTAAGACCCTTCTATTATTATATACATAATTTTAGACAAAAAATCCTATTTATTAGAAGGCCCAGCAAAATTTACAACGCTAGAGGCCAGACACACACTGTCTGGCCCCTAGCGGAGTAAACATATAAACTACCATACGGGTTAGGAGGGCTAAGACACAGTTACTTCACGATAAGCAACATCGGGTTAGACAAGAGCTGAACCTCAAGACCTTACGAACAATATTATCGCTGGAAACGTGTTAACAGGAGATTATAGGTAAAGAGTGAAGCAAAACTGTACGAAATAACTATGTACCTATCTAACCGATAGATATATTAGAGCGGAACAATACTGACCGAGATAAGGGAGTGGCCTCAGTGTAAGTTATTCGCACTGGGAGACAAAACGCTGCGGTTTCTATAATCGTAACGTTTGTATTGTCTGTAAGATTGTTACTCGTTCCTTTCTGAGAATTTCAGTTCATATACTTAAATGTACGGTTGACTTAGCGGTTTAAGCGGTTGCCAAGCCACTGTCTAACCTTTAAACTTTCACGTTTCATGAATCACTCTGTGACCACGGCCAGTGCAACCTCATATGGCAAATCTCACATCGTACAACACTTTGGGTGATCCGCAAGTTGTTGTTCTGAGTCGGGGTGTTCTTTGTGTCCGTTTCATATATTATTTTGTAAAGTACCAACAACATAGGATGTATATTAACAATGCGGCAGTTGTTTATTTATTTTTTTAACTGTTAGCGCTGAACACCGGTCCATTTTCGTCTTAGATTGAAAATAATATTGTCAACCTGATCTATAGCTGATAATACAGTTAAATGGAACCACGATCGTCCCACAATATACTTTTCATTACACTTTAAGCAGGTTTTCTCGCGATATTTTCTTTCAACACTACAGAGTATTTAAAAGTCATATTAAATGGTACCGTCTGCGGTTTTGTACGATTTATTTTAAAATCGAGTTATTGAACAATGAACGGAAACTGATGAGAGTTTCATTAAACATTTGTATTTAAAAACATAACATTGTATCAGCATTGTGAATGCCACTATTATGATCAACGGTCAATTAGGTAAATGCGATTGGTTCACAAAACATCGATATTATGATTGTAACACTCATACAATCGCTATTTTGTTACAGATAATTGGAAATCCCGAGCACAGAAATTTAAGGAATTTTATAAATCTTACTCTAAACCTATAGAGATACTAAATTGTTTTTTTTATCAATTCATCAAGCTTGATAGAATTATTTGCCATGATTAACGTACGTAGGGTTGTAATTATTTTATATGATTTATGATTTATATTGAGGTGCTCATAGTTGCCCTCAGTGATTAGAAACAATCACTGAGAGTAAGCAACAAGGGCGAGGTCAGTACCTGGATAGGTGACCGCTGGTGGCATGATTCCTTGAGCGTGTCCGTGATTCTGAGGTCACGTTAAGCAGTCGGTCCCTGTTTTTATCATAGAATAAAAATCATAAAGTTCACTTGGAGGCTTTTGGGCAGCTTGAAAACATGCAACGGCAAGATTACGTAGCCACAACGTTATCTCATTTTTCATATTTCATTCCAATAATTATGATGACTGCAATAAATGTCAATAATTAAGTTTTAATAAATGTCAATGCGTAGTATTAAGAATTTTTTTGCGAAAGCCGCGTTTTTCAAGCGTGTGCGAAGACGATGGAATAACTATGTCAGTAGTACCTAGTCGGCTTACAACCGATCTGGATAGTCATAAAACACCGACTTCGTTAGTTCTGTCTGTAAGCAGCATTATCTACGTTAGTAATGTGTTTTATTGTGTTTCGCCAACGCTTACATAAGTGTTTGATTTGTGGAATAGTTTCAGATGCTTTCTTCTATGCAAATTTAAAATGGTTTGGGGAAGTGTTTTTAATGCTTTCCTTTCTTTAGATCAAAATTTGACCTAGATACGTTTGAAGAGAAACCAAATTAAATATTTTTTTTCAAAACCCAAGTTTTTTAAATAACTATCATCTATTTGTAATATAAGAATAATTGAAGTAGTTTTTCAAAGAAATGTTGTTCACACATAGCTATAAAGTTTTACTCTACATGTTTCGTTTTTACTTTTAAATCAAAACCAATAACGTTTTAAAATTAATTAGTCCTTAATTCTTTGGAATTCCATGAATTTTTTTACAGCACAACACGTAACAGCTAAACTGTTCAACTGATTTAGTGAATTAGGCGTAGGCCTGATGACATAGGCTATATCCATTTTATAAAAGTTTTAACATAGTTAGATTAAACTTTTTCTTTTTAATACTGTCTTAATTTTGCTGCACAACTTTAAAACCGTCCGTCATAAATTAGAAGAAGCTAAAAAAAACTCTGTGTACCTTACACAGAGTTTTTTCTCGAAAGTCGCTGGGGACTGTAACTGTGTGTGAATAGTCATGATGGCTGATTTTAAAAAACTGTTTTACGAAGTTCAGAAGATATCCTACTGTCAAAAACAGTTATAGTTCTATAAAACATAAATTTAGTAGGAAAAAAATACGATTTCAATATTAAGTTTAAAATTCACACCAAAACCCTCAGTCGGTTTGTTTATGACGTTTTGTTGTAGACGCGACGTCACCATTTGTCAGTGTCAATTATAGCTGTTAAAAACAGTAAAGTAATCGTTGATTATATCCGAATAACGTGACCTTTATTCAGAAGTGACGTAACTCGCACTAATTAGTGTTTAACACGTCATGGCGGATTGCTACATTTTGTAGTTTTTTTTTTTTTATATATTAGTATCGCTATAAATATGAAAATAAATACGATTTTTATACTCCATGGACCTCATTTCATCAGATAAATATATAATTTTAGTGATTCTTGGTTATTGACATCATGCCTATTAATATATGTTAATATAAAGCAAAACGTACCTTTAATTATAAATCTTAGTCACAACACATTGAAACCACTTAATCCATCAAAGTAACTCCTAGTTCTCAAGTTATCATGATCTCACCATCTATTAATTCTTGTTATATACGTATATAGTACATGTTTATTTGCTGTTCAAGTGTATGTCAGTACATTAACTCAATGTAGCTATAGGAATATTTAATAACCCCAACTTCCAAACTCCGAGCTGTTATCAAGTATTTCTATAATCAGAAAAACACAATTTGGCCCGACCCGGGATTCGAACCCGAGACCTCTTGATTGGCAGTCGCATACATCAACCGCTAGACCAATGAGGCAGTTAATAACACATACACATTTACAGTAATGACAGTTAACATATTAGTATTTATTACTTTTTAAGAACGACTTGTAACAAAATTTGTCGGAGGTAATCAAGATTACACAATTAATATAAAGTAATTGGCTTCATTTAAAACCAATAAAATATAAAATTACGACAAATGAGTTTCTTGGTAGCTTCCTTTCCTTAATACAAGAACAAGCTAGCCTGCCGTAAAAAGTAGGAACAAATAGATCTATATAGACTGCCTCTGTGGCGCAGTGGTAGCGAATGCGACTGCTGTGCAAGAGGTCTCGGGTTCGATTCCTGAGTCGGTTCAAATGTTTGTATGATCTGCAAATATTTGTTTCGGAGTTTGGGTGTTTTCTATGTATAATATGTATGTATTTACAAAAAATGGTATATAAGTATTAATATCAGTTGTCTAGTACCCATAATACAAGCTCTGCTTAGTTTGGGACTAGATGGCGTTGTGTGTTAAAATGTCTGAACATATTTATTTATTTGTATGGTCGCCCAGTGGTCGAAATTCGACATTATCGATAACATTGTCGTGT
Source organism: Hyphantria cunea (assembly GCA_003709505.1). NCBI lineage: Eukaryota > Metazoa > Arthropoda > Insecta > Lepidoptera > Erebidae > Hyphantria > Hyphantria cunea. Next base: position 74,828 of record PKRV01000301.1, on the reverse strand, counting down.
CTCGTTGGTGAGTGCGAGACCGGAGGCCCAATGATGCAGAAGCTTCACTGCAATGTTGCATTGTCTACAGTGTGTGTGATGAATATGGTGACCACCACTCTTGAATTCTGCTTATGCTTTCCATCAGGCAGACTAGAGTCATTTTCACATTATTTTTATAGTTTTTTGCACTCCTACTCCATTTAAATTTTAACTGTGAAATTCTTCAAAATAAACTGAACATAAATGAATTTACAATTAAGTACGCCATAACTAAAATAAATTATACGATTTTAATAAAACTTGTAGCAAATAATTTATGGTTTTGTAAGTGCATCAAAACTAAGGAAGCTATAAAAATAACATCTTACCAGTCGTAAATAAACGAAACTGAGAAAAAAGCCACAAATTAATCATCAACTCTATAAACTTAAGTAATAGTTGTTCAAAATAAGATTGGAGCTACTTAAAATCAAATACTTGACACCATTAATTTTATGTCCTTTACAAATAAAAATGTTGTAAAACTATATGCTGTAACACTGGTTCATAAGGGTGTGGCCCCAGTAGAACAAAGTTGAGTTATTTCAACAAAGATAGAGGTGAATAATAAGCAAAAGAAATTTGAGGTGTATGTAGATCATACACCTCAAATTTCTTTTGCTATTTATAGTAACTAACGACTTGTGTCTATGATATCTTAGTTCCTCAAACGATGAAACATGTTGATTAAACCTTTTTTGGTATGGTTTGGTAAAGGCACGGAAGAAAGTTACGAAAAACTTTGACAATACGAACTTTCACATACTTTAAACCGAAGCAACTACTGACAGAAGTAAAACAATATGGTAAATAATTATGTTGAAATTAATTTATTAAATAAGTTTAAATTCTTCCAAAAGTACGCTTTAATAGCCACCTTATTTTAAAATTAGTTTATATATAATTCCAAATCAGCATCAATAAATAACTTCAATGACCGCTCCTGTAATATCACAAAGATTGTAATGCCTAACATACAAATTTGAAATGATGACTGTGCCTACATATCTCGTATTCTACAATCGTATTTATCCGCTTATTTCCAGTTTTTGTAGTCCTATATAAACCTTTTATAGTGAGCATAGAAATATACTATTTAGTTAACATTTTTTTCTTCCTTTTTTGTTTTTAATAATGAAATAATCCAACACTGTTCCAAAAACTCCACTACACTGCACTTCCGCTGACTTACATCGTAAAAATCCTAAACTAAACACAGGAGAAATTGATGTTTTTGTAAGTAAAAGTATAAGCCATTGCTTATTCACTGAACAAATAAAGAAACCATCTATTATATTATTTCAGATTTTAACATCGCTTAAACACATCGCCTGACTCACGCCCAACCTTTTTTCAACACATATAAATGTATGGTTGACACTAGTTTTACGACAGCCATTAAATAATTCATTAGTGAAACAACCAATCATAAATCAGGATTGAACGACAGCGTGTGCGCTTAAGTCGAGCAGCCAATCAGATGATAGTAGCGCTTCTTGGGATACTTGATTAAAATATTAATAGAATGCGCTGTAATCAAGCATTATATCGGCTAAAGATATATTTACTGCATATCAAGCTATATCATTTGTAACTTTTGAACCTTGAGGCATATAAGCTATTCAAATATCGTAAAAAAGAGATAGCTTATTTCATTGCGATAAATATATCACTAATCGAATTCGATTAATTTTATCTCGCAGTTGTTTATGAATCAGAGAAGGTAAAATTAAAAAAAATAAAACCATATGAATTACTGTACTGAATTTCATCCTGATCCTTTACAACCGTACATGTGTTATTGAGTAATAACAATAAGTTTTCTTGTATATATTAGTTTATTTTATCATATTTAAGAGCCTTAGTAGAGCACTGCTGCTCTTTTTAAAACAAGTGATTAATTTAGAAAGGTTTTTTAAAAAACAAGCTTTTATTACTTGTTAATAAAAAAACCCTTTAAGCCCTTTCATTTGACACTCATTTTTGGATTGTTACGGCGCTAATTTTCGATTAATAATAATACAGATTATATTTAATTGCATTGTCATCAAAACTAAAAGCATAGTTTAAATTTTAATTCAATCGAGAATTGGTTTAAATTTTACTTGCAAGATTTGATATCAGATAAACATCGAGATAGGTATAACTAAAATATTAATAAAATAGAACTAATAAATAAATATAAAAGCTTGAAAGTGAGGTATTGGGCTACTTTACCATACTGCCAGATGAGTTGGTACAGGGCTTGTTTATTTGGATAGAAAGAAAAGCTTCTTAAATCATAGAGGATTAAAAAGATGTTTACCCTTTACCGCAGTCATGTATTCTCTTCAGCTTGTAGGGTATCTAGAATGATGAAAGTGCACGACTTAATGTCTAATAACGGATTGGTGAACGTTACGACCTACTTTTTAAATATGGCAATTTAGAATTCATACCGATCTGTTCCTAGTTTATATTCGGGTATAATTGGCTTCAATTTTAACAATTGTATTCAATAATATTGAAGGAGATAAAAAGCATGGCGCCCCATATTAATGTTAAATTGAAATCTTAATTTGCATTTTTTGTTTTACGATTTAGAGGGACACATCAGACGGTTCTTCAGATGCAAATTCTGAGTAAGAATCAGCTTTAAAGGTTCAGGTTCGTTACTTGAAAAGCAATAAAGAAATCCCTTGACAGTGGTTTCCTGAAAATTTGATATCAATCCAAAATCCAGTCAAGTTGGCCCGTATATAATAAGCATGACTCTCCTATTATCATATACCATAAAAGAACAAGGATACGACAACTTCAGTCCATCATGCTGGACTAAGACTGAGATTAATAAAATTAAGTACTCGTTTTTTATATAATGCAAATTATAAAAAAACAATACTTAATTTTTATATAATGCAATGAAAAACTTTACTTTAAATTTCAAAAGAGGTTCCACAAGCACAACAAAAACCATCATATCATCTAGATATGAAGTTTCTACGTCTTTGACTGATCATAAAGCTGAAGTTGAGCGTGAATTGCATCATACTACATTATATATGAATAAGACATGATCATATTACGATTTGGCACACATCGTAAATAACAAACCCATCGTGTTTAATACCGATTCGTCAATAAACCTAAATTTATAACGAAACACTCAACAAGACCATAAATTATTTTAATTGCTATAACTCGTAAAAATCCATTTATGGGTATGTGGATCCATGACTTTCATACTCTGGTTAAGAGTATAATAGTTATTTAAATCGACTATTTTATTTGTGAAAGTATTAATATTGCAAGCTCTAATGGCTTCTATTAGTTATTGTTATCAGTCAGATCAGTAATTTTATATTATCCATTAAACTACGTATTACAACAACAGGTTACTTAAATAAATTTCAGTATCACAATTAATTTTGCAAATTCTGTATGAAAATATGTTAATTCAACGAACACGTGAAGATCGCTATCGGCCTGATACTCATTGAGACTCGATTCCTTATAAGGTAGTTACCAGCCGTATTTGTCGTCTATCTTTTGTAGTAATACAAAACGGTTGCATTTTCTAAGTTACCTACATTCAGCAATTTGAATAGGTATAATAAATCAGTACTAATATATCGTGATCTATCAATCAAGTGCAAGAATTAATCTTGTTGGTTACGGCCCTGAGCTTCTTTTACAAACTAAATAATGCAAGTAGTATCTCTTGAATTATTAATTGTAGAATAATTTACTATTCATGCTTAAATGGTAACATTTAGTTCTGTTAAAGCTAATGTTGAGATTTGAAAATTATCTACCAGTAACACTCGCACGAAATAAAGAAGAATTAACAGATGTATCATTCAATTGTTGTTTGTTACGAGAAAAATAAAGATAAACATATAATAATATAACTCTAAGTTTTTGACTTCGTCCCGCTCTGGTAGAAATGCGCAAACTAAGAACAGGACAAACCAGAACATAACATATTACGTGGACACCAGTAAAGTCTAACTAAATTGATTGATGCATTTAAATGCTTACTACATTTCAAAATTGAAATATTTTACGCGTGAAGCCTAGAAGGAAAGGGTACGGAATGAATTATTAGTAGTCATGCCATTAGAAGCACTGGTGAGCAGTTTTACTCAAGATTTATCCCTAGGTTAATAGGATTCGGTGAAATATTGAACGAGCTAATGGAATGTTTTAAACGTTTAGACAAGTTTTTAATTGAATTCGATAATTGACAGAGTAAGAATCAAACAGGAATCAAATGCCTTACCCAATTTCATATATATGCAATAAATTAATGTACAAAAAATTTACATATGTATGCAGATACTTAACAGTATCATATGTGTATACTTGAGTGTCGATTAGATAATAATTTCAGACTGGCTAATTATAGGCTACAGATATACTACTCCTATAAAATTTGGTAGATATTTTGTAAGAAATAATTAAACAAAACCTAGTGATTCTTATTTTGCATAGTAATAAAATGATGAAGCTTAAAATAGCATATTATGTTTTATCGATTGTGGTAACAAAACACAGGTCATTAATTACATAGAATTTCCGATTAAACTGTCAATGCGCTTCAACCATGTTAGACATTTTTTGACACTTACATCACCATCATAATTTTTATGTGAGTTACCCCACTTTGTATGGAATGTGCACAATGTATAATACTGCAAAAGGTTTCGACTTTATTCTTAAACAATCTTCTTCTTCAGTCTCTTCTTGGAAAAAAAAATTCATACAAAATAACAGAACAAGTTAAACTAGGTTTTGGAAAACAGATAAGATAAATAGTATAGGCATACGATGAGATTCTGATGTTAAACCACATTGAGATTGTGAAAATGGTGAAGATGAATGAGCTAAATAATCAGAATCCTCAGATGGAAAATGGCACTAAGACTTCAGAAGTTTGAAGAAGCCAGGGTCTTGGGCTCGTAGTGATACGTCCATCCTGTATTTGAAGAGGCAACCAGGATATCGATACCATCTGGTCAATGCCATACATTCAACCATGTTAGACATTATTTCACACTTACATCATAACCAAACATCGTAGTACATTCACGAATAAACATGTTACGTAATAATAATGCCTATAAATAATTATAACTGTTCTCCATCCATTTTCTGGATGGAGATCTATCACATTCTTCAAATGACATCAAAACATGTGTGTTTCAAATTTTGTTGAACGTCGATTTTGACATAATTTCAAATGATTGAACTATAATTGGATCTGACTTAATATATTTCAATATTTAGTAATTGCATTTACCATTAAACCTTTCTGTTTTATGGTGTATGCTTATAATTTGTTCATAGTAACATTTTAAACGCTTTCACGGCTAAACCTTTGAACTGATTTAAATGCATTTCTGTATTGAGATAGAATGGATCTTGGAGAAGGACTTAGGCTACTTTTTACCGCGATAACCGGCACCATATACATATTAAAGTGTAAACCTAACCTCGCAGAAATTGCCCATGTACATTGCACGTCATTAGGTTTATTCCATTTCCATCATTTAAATTCTAATGTTGTCATATTTGCTCTAGAGACACACTATAAATCCCTATTGATATCTTAACTTAACACTAGGATGTTAGGCTACCGTGTTTTGATTCCATTCACGACTGAATCATTAATAACAATTTTGACATCTGACTTGACTGTACTATTAGAAGTAGAAACAGCAACAACGAGTTCTTTTTCTATAGCTCTTACCTTTCAAACTAATGCTTTATTTATGTTTTTAAACATATCATTAAAAGTAGCTAAGTTTATTAACATCTTCAGTATTATTTTCTTGGATCATTCTTCTTCCATGTGAACGTCACAATCTATTTCCGTTTACAATTACATCTGTGATTTCTTACCGATCATAAACATTCCTCGCATCTATCTTAACATAAGCATATTAATTTAATACAATCGTATCAGATCTTGATAAAAATAAACATGGAAATTCTCACAATTTTCAACTGGTTAGCAACCAGTTACCTGTACTAATGAATTTCACTCTTGCTGAAACCAGTCGTGGCGACTGTTGCGTAACATTAATGTTTGCCGGGTGCCTCATTACATTGGCTACTAGGGAATCAGATATGCTTAGCAGTAGCTTAATGAGATTAAATCCAGTGGCCTGATTTTAGATGTTTCAATTCGGAATATTGCTGCTTTATTATTTAAGAGCAGTTTATGGTAAGTAAAATATTACTATACATTTGACTTGTTTAAGGAAAGTTAGTTCTCAATATATATATTTCCCGTTAAATATATACAGCCTTATTAGTAAAGAGAGGCCTTAATTAGCAATAGACTATTGAAGAAGTTTATGATATGAACAACTTCATCTAAAAAGTGAAAGGTATTTATGAGTCGTGTCTAAAGTGTGCGTACACATTTCTCCATCGCCATAATCCCTGAGAGAAATGGCACTCAACACCTTTGTGGTACTCACACGTTGGAAGGCCGTCAACTCTTAAGCTAGGTGAATTCACCGTCATCATCAGCCTATCGCAATTTATAGCAGGACATAAGTCTCTCCACCTGAAAGTCACTTGGTTGAAATTAATGTCCCACCTATTCCTTTGTTCCTATTATCATAAAATACACTCGAAATTTGCTACATTAGATGAGAATTATGAGTTTAAAACGAAATAACATTTTTTGTTGCCTTGTCTGATAAATAATCTACCAAAAACATTTGTCTCTTGTTGTTAAATGCCTAATTTTTATCATTACGATATCTCTTACTTCTTAAAATTAATATATTTTATCAAAATATTTTAACAGCTTTAAAATTTGTGATTGAAAAATGGCTGTATGTAAAGAATGTTAGATCATCAAATTTACTGATAATGTTATCACATTCACATTACAATTGTATTAATCATTAAACTAGCATTGTATTTTCAATAGACTGTTTTCATTCGGATGGAATTTAAATAGTTTACTTCAAGCGATCGATTACCATACCCTTATTTTTGGTAAGTGTTCTAGTAATTAAATTAATTCTCATTTTAAGGGTAGTAGAACCACGCTGATTTCAGCATGAACTGGCCAGCTTGACCGGGGCGATACTACCCTAGCACAGAAGATCAACCTGAAATAACAGCATACCCTAGCACAGAAGATCAACCTGAAATAACAGCATACCCTAGCACAGAAGATCAACCTGATATGGTGGCAATGGGATTACCTCGGGAGCATACATTAAAAACAAAAAGAATGTTCAAAATCAGTCCACAATTGACGGAGTAATCGGTGAAGACACATAAAAAAAATACAGTGGAACATACAACCTTCTCATTTTTTGAAGACGATTAGTTTTCGTCATTTTTCTACCCCTAAAATCAAACTTAAATAATAAGATAATTCATAAATATATATTTTTTTTATTTATAATAATAAGATTCTTAATAATTGACTTTTTCATATCCTTAGTTTCTACTACTTACATACTTGGTTTCTACACTTTATTTCCTTTTACAAAATTATAAAAAATATGTTACTACAAAACCTTTTTAATGTTGTTCAAAGTGCAATAAAAATTTTAACAGGATGTTGCTTTTTTCGTCAGCAAATTATATCCGCTTGATTACCGCATCGGTTACGTCACAAACCAATATATACTCATTTGTTTTGTACCCGTCGTCACTAATTAAACTACTTATTAGCATTACTATTACTACATGTTTGAGAAGAGTTACATTGCCACTTAGATAACATATTGCAAAACATTATACACATTGTACATTTTTGTTTGATTATTTCTGATACAAGTTGGCAAAGAAATTATCGTAAACTTTACTAATATTGCTTTGTTTACATTTTGTCGCTAGATAACTCCCTTTGTTTTTCTTGTTTATATGAAAACCCCCACAGGCTGTCAGCGTACAGGCTCTCACATTGAAGAGAAGTATGTCGGAATTAAACCGACTAAACCAGATGATGTCCCGTGCAGGTCTCGAGTAACTCAGTAGTTTTTGCTTCAAAATTGCAACAAATTGGATTATGGGCCTCTGGTATCCTCACTCATCCGGTGAAACACTGCGCAGGTGCTGCATGCTGCGGCCCATGCATACCGAAGCGTGGCTCTCCCACGGGATAGGAGTAAGACTACTATAGTATTGGCGAGCGCTTTGATTGAAGTTAATTTATGACACGACAAAACGTAAATTTTCCCAACACTAGAAAAGAGTTTGACAAAAAATAAAATAGATCTCCTATACCTAGAGATATTCACAGCTAAATTAAGAGTGAATACAAGTAAAGGATAAAATATACATCAATTCATTTATAACTTCAGAGACATCAAGAACTTTTTTGTCCTTCATTTGTTTATTATTCTTTTTTTTTCTCCAAGATAGATATTAAAAACTGCCTATCCCGTTTTACTCTTCACTATTTTCTCAATTCACTTTAACCTTATAGAATTTTAAGCGTGTTAGTCGCTAGCATTTGTTTTTTTCTTGCATCAACCATTTGTATTTCATTTGTCCTGAAGTTGAGTATAAAAACCGAGAGTCATACAAACGTAGTTATAAGTGGTTCCATGAATTAGTTCCCATGTTTATTAAAGAAAATTGTCAATGTCTACTGGTTTATTCTTATGAAATATGTCACTAATGTGTTAAATACTATTAACGATGAACAAAATATGTGTTAAATAGTTAAAAACAAGCTTCTGACTCATGTGTCAGATATTTACGCCTTTGTTGACATTATTTTTGGAATGTGTGAAGAAACCGAGGGTAAAGAATACTATAAAACTTTTAATCAAAAATGTACATAAATGGTAATTGGAAACAATATTTTGCAAATAAATGTTTACAGATATTTTTAAATACCGGATTTTACAGCTGGAAGAGGCCGGCCAATTACATAAGGACAAGACTATGCTGAACAACCACATGATTTAATATAAAATGGGTTCCTCATTAATTCTCGCAACTAAACACTGTCTTACGCACACATTTGCTGCCCAAATAGTGTCACTTTCCGCATTACTTTACTACTTTCCTTGGATCTGTGACTAACTTAAGAGAGAATATTTCATTTTTAATATGTATGTAAATGTAAAAATATATGATGCGGGAAAGTGTTTTGTCAGTTGTATATAAAAAGTCTAAAAAATAATAATATTTTCGGACATTTTAAAGCCATCTAGCCCCATACTAAGCAGAGCACACTTACACTTTTTTTGTAAATACATACATATTATACATAGAAAACTCCCAAACTCCGAAACAAATATTTGCAGATCATACAAGCATTTGGTTCGACTCAGGAATCGAACCCGAAACCTTTAGCACAGCAGTCGCATTCGCTACCACTGCGCCACCGAGGCAGTCAAATAATATATTTTTATTGTTTCCTATTTCCCAGTAATTTTTATTTTCGAAGTAAGTTAAAATTTATATATGTATCTTGTAACTAGAAAAGAAATATAATCTTTGGTTGATGAAATACTATTGACTATTACATCGTCGTTGTAGAAAATTAAGAAGAAAGATTCTGTAATGCACACGAAACTCTGGCTACTGATCTTCCGTCTCAGAAATCTATTGTCTTGCTGCAAGCTGAAAACCAAACGCTAAATATCTTTTATAATATATGTTCATCGAATATGTATAAGAAGTCAGCGCTACCAATATTTCATACCACGTCATCACTGGAGGCGTGTCTTTTATGTGACGTCACAACTATCTATTTCATAAAATCTGATAGTTAAAATATTTCATATTACAGCTGAATAATTTTAAAAATACTGTATCTTATCATTATTGAAAGAATTTAATCTTTGTAAAAGCGGAAGATTATAGACAGATAAGGCTGTTTTAAAACACTTATGCGGATTTAAGCCAGTCTAACTGTCATGTGGAAATTTGTTTTTTGACAGAGTATCAAAGACTTAAAAGACCTGCTAAGAAGCAACTAGAAGTAAAAGACTCAAGCTTATATTACTCGGCATAGACAAGCAATAGCGTGGATAATATGGTATATATTTATTTAGAACATTTAAGTTGTTTACCAAGAGTTTGAGAGAGCTTGGGAGAAGACGGTCGTGTGTAAAATGTTTTTAATCTATCCCCGTCTAATACTGAACGAAAGCCTTTTTGTTAACCTGGTGGAAGATACTTCTGGATACTCTTCGCGTATCAGGGGGAAGGGAAGTGATTCGGTCTGTCGGTCTTTTACTGACGAAAAATCACCCTAGTATCCCTTGCTAATAACCGGGGGAACGAGAATCGCAATTGCATTCTTCATCTACCCCCGGCAAACATTGACCAGTCTCATCATATACGGATCGCGTTTCTCTAGGCATTCCGTCCGACCGCAGTTCTCTAGGACCGTACGTAGCATACTGTGCTCAGCCTCTTGAGCATGTATCTGTTTGGAGGGCGAATTCTCCAAAATTGACGCAGATCACTTCCAATGAATACCCTCCGGCAGACTTCACGTCTTTTGCGAGTAGAGAGAGCGATGCAGCGCACTGTATTCTTATCTTCTTATGGTCTCAAAGTAGATCCCGATGTCTATTTGCTTAAATCTAATTAACGGATTTGATTGTAGAGGAAGGTTTATATGAAGATTTAAAAACTTCCATGCGAAGCCGGACCAGGTCAAGAGCTTAAAATAAAAACTTTGTTAGAACTGTTTCGGACGTTGCTTTTATACAATTAAATAAACACATATTGCCACGTGTATGAAGGAGCATCTTAAGGACAGCTTGCCTGATAAGAATCGATACAATTTGTTTAATCAAAATCGACTATCAGTTAGATAATATCGGTGCTTATTATCAATTAGATCTGTAAAATAACGATTTTAGTAAAATTATTTTTATCGGACTTGTAGTTGAACATAATCGAATTCATCGTTAGTATTTCGTAATATTCTTGTATGTGTACAGACTGTCAAGGTATGCTCGGGTTCTCGGGGACTTCTTTCCTGGAATATCAAAACATTCAAGACTCTGTAAAAGAGAGTTTGAATATGGTGGTGTTCAAGGCGGTTCGATTTCGACATTGTTTCTTCAATTATAAACACTAAAAACGTACAAAGGAGTCCTGCCAATAGAAAAGTTAAACAGTTGTTATTTTTACATATTCAAATTAATAAATTAATCCTAAATTAAAATTATTGACCCGTGATTATAGTATACATCATGATCAACGTCGATGATGACTTACATGAAATTATATTATATGTTACTCCCCATCCAAATCTGCCCACAAAAGTTTTCACTTCAAAAATAGTAGTACTTCCCCATCACAGAAAACCAACCTAAAATGAAAGTATTCGTAATGTCGTGTGCCCAATGAGTGCGAGACCGGAAACTCAATGAAGTGAAGCATTAATATGCTTCACGTCATTGGGAAGCATTAAGATGCTTCACACTATGGCGGCCTATTAAGATAGGCCACCATAGTGTGGGTCACCATTCTGCATTGTTGCATTATCTGCACTCGCAATGAGTATGGTGACCTCCACTTTGGATTCTGGAGAGAGTAGAGTAACTGCAGCAGGCTTATACATTTAAAAAATTAACAGTCATAACGACTGCCAATTGAAAAAAAAGTGAAAATTTATAACTTAAAATGTTATGTGTAAAGTTAGTGTTTAAAATTAGAAATTTCATAATGTTTAAATTTAAATCATCATATCGGTGACGCGAACTCATAAGATTCTCCCATACCAAAATGTGCTCAACGCGGCCAAAAAAAGTTTCTTTGACGGTGATGGTGACGCAGTGATGCGAACTTGTAAAATTTCCCCCTATCAAAAATTGTGCTCAACGCGCCTAAAAAAGTTTTAACTCCTAAAATAATTATTGTGTTATTAAAGGTATGTTTGTTATTCTACAGGTGCGCGATGTGGTCGCGACCGTGGTAGAGGATCGGAGGGCGGCCGGATGCGGCCCGCGCGCGCCCGTCCGCCCGCCGCCTCCGTCACGTAGCGCCGCCGCGCTGCGACTATGCGCATGGCAAGCGCCCTGGCCACTCTGCTCGCGGTGAGTCTATTCGTCCACTTACACTTTTCTTTACAGTTTTCATGACAAAAATAACGGGCCAAGTGCGAGTCGAACTCGCGGACCGAGGATTCCATACAAACCTATAGGTATATTATATAACTAAAAATGTATGCTTTTCACAATTTTCCCTTTATCTGTGCTATAAAACTTCGCTCCAAATTTCAAGACTCTGAGTTCATGGGATGTTGATTCCCGTGCAAGTGTCGAAAATTTGCAGCATAAATGGCTGTGTATCTTTAGATTGCATTAGCTTAGAAGGTTGATTTTTTCACAGCTCCAAGGGACAGTAGACCTGAGATTTGATATGAATTTCAGCTTGAAACCTCCACGTGATTCTGAATTTAAATTTGACTAGTTATTGCCCACGGCTCCATTCGCGTGTATGTCGGCTATCGCTATAAAAAGTGACCTGTGTCCTTCATCAAGAGTAACTCCACGGCAATTTATATACAAGCCTGAATTTTACCGATTTTTCATTAAAAGAATGAAGTTACTAATATCAAAATACGAGGAGGGTGTGTACTGAGAACACCTCAGAAACGATCTACATCATAAAAAAATACCTGATCTGGAAATTGAACCAAAGTCCTCGATAACCAACGAACCATACAACTAGCCAACAACACATACCACTGCACTGATGAATCAAATTAATATACACAAATTGACATGGTGCAAAATTGTCCTTTAGGAATGCGTTAGGGCGGGGACAGACGCCACTTAATATATGACGAATAAAATCGACTAAATTAAATTAATAAGCTATCAATGTTGACATAAATGTGTGTTTAATAGGTCAGGCCATCATTTTGTATCGGATGACTGGCTCTTGGCGACTGTCTGATGAGTGTTATGCGACTATCGAATTACTAATCTGCATTATGCTTTTGTTTAATATTTGTTATGTTGGATGTTGGCAAAATATTTTAATCACATTGAATATATATGATATGAAAATAATAAGTGATAAAGATAAGGTAAGCACATGGTATAAAAAAACTTATGCCTACTTAATGTAGACTTGAGAAAATGAGCAAGTTTTTCATAACTCAATATGTGTGTCTGCGAAAAATGCATATATGTTTATATACGCGGATCCACCCCCTGTGTATGGTGGTAATCCCGACTAAAAGTAGCCTATCGATATCGATAAGGTTCAATCTCTTTCTATACCAAAATTTATCCTTGTCGGCTAAGCCGTGAAAGTGTAACAGACAGATAGTCGAGTTACTTTCGAATTTGTAATATTACTATGAATAAATAAGATATTTGTCGTTTTTTATGCTTGTTTACTGAAATAGTACCACTATAATTTTTTAAACTATTTTTTTACTCCAAATTGCCACTAACTATGCTAATTTAATTTCATAAGCAATCCTTTTTAATAAATGAAAAAACTATTAAGATAACCCTGAAAAGTTAAAGACCATCCACATATGATGTTAAAAATTATATCACTAATCATTAATACTAAATATAAAACGATTTATAATTGATTATTAAACATGTGTATTTTCAATAGTGCTTTCAACAAATCATAACATCAAACTATTTACTTTCAATAAACACCACGTTAAAACGCAATTACAAAAGTATAACACAGAAAATTAAATAGCATTTAATACAATGATATACAAAAATAAAACATATAAGTTATTAAAAGTTCACGATAGTAATATTAACCATCCATTTGGACGTACTGAATTAAAGATACCGAGTGTCAGCACCTCAATTTATCCCGTGGGTGACGTCAGAGCCAACTAAGGGAGCAAACTACTTAATACAAAAGCACTGTAAAGAGAATGCAATCTCAAAATAAACCTATCTTGCCATAATGTTATAGAGCAAGCCAAAGACAGACTCCTTTCCAGGGATAACCCTTTATTCTATCGTGGTACATCAAACGCTATTTCATGATATGAATTTCAACTCGCACATTTAAACGCGATAACATTAAAACACACACATAAAAAAATTGCACAAATACGCTGCCTGTTAGTTCTGCATGTTATAGCATAACATACAAAACTAACATCCTTATCCATCAACTTATTTCATTAGTTGAAAATTATTTTTATCACTACGAGCGAATAAGCTAAAACTCGATGGAATTCCAATAAAGCGGTTCGTCTAATCGAATACTTCGTGAAACGATAGAGAAGCGTTAGCTGTGCAGTATGGATCAGGTCGCGGGCAACACTAGACGCTCATAGTAAATCCCGCAACCGCGCGCATTTGAAAATGGAATATTCGAATCGATAATTCAAAACTAACGTGGTTAAATTATAGTGATGTATTCCAAATTTGAAAAGTTCCATAGTGTTTTTACATTAAGTTTTTTAAACGAACGCAGTGCCTACTTGTTTTATGTATGATTTATTCAATACATTGGATATTAATATTTTTGCTCATGGCAATTAAAATGGTGAGTTTGTTTTAAATTTTAAAAAAGTGTATGAGTGTATAAAATTGATACTTTGTAATGTATTTTAATATTTATCAAAACTGTGTTATCTGCGTGTATTAATGACTTAAACCATTTATTTTAATGACTCAGCACATTAAGAACTAAATCATTTACTCAAGTAGAGCATATAACTAAAAGGGATGCCAAAAGATTTCCTTATTAATGAAATAAAAACAATAGTTATGAAATCTTAGAGAAACAATTCCGATAACCTAAATAAAAATTAGTTTTGAAATTTAAACGAACGGTGTGCAAAGCGGATAACATTAAAACTTTAAGGCATATCACATTTCAACATTAATTAATAAAAACTAGATCAACAATCGGCACGCCTACACTCATAAAAATATCATTTCAATTTTCTCGACAAGCATTCCCACATACATTATAAATAAAAATATTTAACAAATAATTTCTAATGTCCGGTAGGATCCACTTAGTGAAAGTCTATAAATTTAAATATATCGTTCGGAAACCAATAAAGATTTTAAGTGGGAATGTTTCAATCATTTATAAACTGCATATGAAAATCTAGAGCTCAGTTAACGCTAACATTAAACAACTTTCCCGCTGGTGCATAATACGGAAGTTTTGATAAAATAAAGAACTCGTTTAAATCAACACGTATTCATATTTCGAAAAACTTCAAGACCCTTTTCCTGATTTCTTGAAAACATAGATAATTATATTTCTAAAGCAGTTACAGTAGAGCATTCTAATAGATATTTTATTTTATTAGTGGCATCTTCAAGGCAATATAAAAATCTACACAGGTTAAAGTTAATGAGATAGCAAGTTCCTTTTTTTTGTAAAATAATTACTTTAAATTATTTATTGGAAATGATAATAAATTGTAACATTATTTTAAATAAGGTTTGACAAATTCCGTACACTGAAAAATTATTATCGTATATGTCGATTAAAAAAACTTATTTTTACTTCTTGCTAGTAAAAGTTACGCGATACTGAAATAACTTAGAATAGACAGTATATACTTAGGTATAACTAAGCTAATAAGTTTTCTATTTACGTCATACAGTTTTCATAATTATAATCATGAAATAAACAGTTATAAAGAAAACAGTACTTATGAACTTGTGCGTCTGTTTCATGCGTTAATAGTTTTGTTTATGAGAGCAAAAACGCATGCAACAAGAGGTCAATGTATCGGCAGTCATTGTTGTGGTCATGGAAGAGAGCGATAACTAAAACGTTCTTATTAAAGGCAGCTATTAATCGACTAGTTGTATAATCAAATATGTGACGCTGAACGTCACTAATAGTTTCCTGGTAGCCGGAACGTGTTCGATTTTTGAATTTCGCTTTCAAGTTTATAGGCGCGAAGCTTTGTTTCTCTAATTTCCTGGAATTCCTTGCGGCGGGAATTTAACTTTTGAACATTGACCGTAGGCATTAGATTTTATTTATAAGATGAATGTCATTCTACGACATTGTCTACGGTATTATGTTATTTATTTTGTTTTTTAATTAATGTAAGCATATCTATGTTGTACCTATATTAATATTTTGTAGTTATTTGAAATTAAAATAGTATAGAAATACGTGAACATATTATATTGATTTATTATATTGATTTGGAGGATTTTAAAGTTAATGAAAGACTTTGATTTTTTGTCCATACATTTTCTTTAACATACATTGTGAGAAAGCCTAATAGCCCCAAAAAAGTGTGGTCTACTTCAGTCACAGTCATTTTAATACATTGAAAAGAATATTCATAATTTATAACTAATATTATAATCGAACAAATAATGGTGACACTTTCCCCGCTAAATATCAGCTAATTAAGTTCAAGATGCTGTATAAAACTCATAATAAAGTAAAAAAGGTGGTTGTCCGATAATTTATAAATTATAATATTACTATAATATACTTGTGTATATTATAATATTACCCATAATGCTGATGCTTTGTAAAACGTACATTAGACTCCTAAAACTTTTGGCATCATCATCATCAATCATCAACAACCCATAATGTCTCACTGCTGGGCTCGGGTCTCCTCTCAGGAGAAGGTTAAGGCCATGCTGGCCAAGTGCGGGTTGGGAACTGGCAAGAATACGTTGTGGCTACTTATCTTGCCGTTGGATGTTTTTAAGCCGCCCTAAGGCCTCCAACTAAGCTTGACGACTGTTATCGTATGTTAACAACCGGGACCGACTGCTTAAGGTGACCTCACGAATGGTAACATGCCACCAGCTGTCACCGAGTGCAACTGGGCTATGAGCGCCTCACTTGGGCTATGAGCGTCTCGCTTGGGCTATAAGCGCCTCAAAGCCTTGGCATCAAAAGCAACCGTTTATTCGACAAATATTGAGCATATGACATTGATCCCTAGTGACAGTGCAGGTAGTGCTTCGCTGATTTCAGCACGAACGGGCCGACTCCACCGGGGGCGGGACTACCTTTGTACAGAAAATCAACGTAAAATGACAGCGTTCGTGCTGTCGTGTTTCGTTAGTCACTGCAAGACCGGTGTTCCAATGGTGCAGAAGCATCACGAGGCCGCTGTGGTGCGGGTCGGCATGCTGCATTGTTGCATTGTCTACATTCGCAATGAGTATGATGACCACCACTCTCGGATTCTGCATAAGCTTTCCATCCGGTAGAGTAGAGTCATTTTGGCAGAGCCATGCATAAAACACACAAAAAAAGAATTACAATACACATAAGAAATATTTACTGCTATCTTGAGGCCTTTTCAATAGGCAGAATTGTAAAGGAACAAGTGAGGTGTTATTGAGTCGAGTTCAACAGTAGTATTTGCACTTTAACCTCGGTTATGATGAGCTTCCCTAAGTTATGAAACCTCCCAAAATGTCAAAGTTTATTTTTTCAATAAGTTTGAATTCTTTTTTTTCTCATACTGAGTACAGTATAAAGTATACTATATAATAAAAATAAATGAGAATGACAAAAACCTTCAAAGGGCATGAAAAGTTACATTTATAAATTGTTTTCACGGTCCAAAGCTACCCGAATTTAGCCGAGTTCACTGTGAAAGGTATGTCTGGTGAAAACTGGAATCAACCAATGAAGAATACCGCGTCAGTAGGCTGCTCTCCATTGAATCAAATGTCATTGTCAAATTCTATTACCTATTATGTAGATGTACATTTTATCTCACGCCTATAACTTGGATAGAATGTAGGTGTATATTGCATAGATAAAAAGCCTGGGAACAGTTTTGTTCATCAGTTTTAAAGGTTATACAGAATAATAAAAAAAAATTGTCAGATAGAAGTATATTGGGTTCTTTGTTGGTAAGGTTGCTATTTTGTTTTAGTTACGTAAACCCTTTAAATCTATCAATCAGGTTTTTGTGCTCGGCTAGAGTAGGCCTCGTAGACGTAGTAGGAACTATTTGCCAATGATACACTGACTATTGTATAGAAGGGATGCTTGAAATACGATTTAATGTATAGTGTTATTGTATTTGTACGTAAGATGGTGTATGTGTGGTGTTACTACAATGAATCAAAGAAAAATTAAGAAGCAACTGGCTATCTAGATATGAACATGTGATATGGAGTGAAGAAAGCTGATGGATATAAGAAAAGAAGACGACTAAATAAAAGATGAGTGAACTGTATGAAAGAGGATATAACTAGAGAAACAGTAATTAGTAAACTGACGAGTAATGGAGGAGAACGGAAAATAAAATTCGTTGGGCCGATTCTAAATAAATTAAAGGAAACGATTATATTATTGACATTTAGATATCAGCTCTCGCACTCATAGCATCGGTTCCTACTTTTTGTGCCGCTCAGTTAAAACCTGGAATTCACTACCAGTGCACGTGCTTCCTTCCCACTATGATCCCGGGTCGGGCAAGCGGGGCGTGAAAAAGCATCTCACTTGGGCGCCATAGTGTGGCCACCATGCTGCACTGTTCTTATACGCGTTGGAATGGTGACCACCACTCTTGGATTCTGCTTATGCTTTCCATCAAGCAGAGTAAAGTTATTTTGTCAGCTAGGATATAAAAATGCGTCATTTATTTTAGATCGAGTGGAGCGATGATTTGCGCAAGACGGCTGGCAGGAGCTGGATGCGAGAAGCCATAGATCGAACTAAGTGGCGTGAAATTGGAGAGGCCTATGTCCAGCAGTGGACTGCGATAGGCTGTGCAATTTTCCTCCTTTTTAGACCATTTCAGTTATAAAAATATACAACAGCCTTATTTCCATACGAAGCTCACCAACATGCCTCTACTATAGACGTGATAATTTACGACCGTAGACAATCATTCTGAATTGAAATTGATTTATGCGACATTGCAATCTTGTCGGGTAAAGCCGAACCACTCAGTAGATCCCTGCAGCTGGTGTTAAGTTTACTTTTTTTATTTCCATAAATTCCTGAGATATTTAATGGCCAGTAAATTATGATGAATGGTCCTGTAGCATTCTATTTAACAGTACAATTAAGACTGTATGAATGTTATCTTTGCCTACGTTCATTTGTAATTATGTATGTGTACGGGAATTTCATATTTAACTTGAGTTTGCCTCAGATGGGCAGTTAAACCTGGTTGGAATTTCAGACATTTCAAGTGTATTTAAATTCGTAGTTATATATATATGTGTCATAGAATCTGGGTTAAAACGTAGTTACTTTACTATTTTGGGAAAGTCATACTTCTACACATAATATGGACTGCTTTTCTTCCCGAATTAATCCTGGGTCCTTTAGGTGGAACGTAAAAAAGCATCTCTCTAGTCCGGCATAGTGTGTGGGCAGCATTGTCTGCATTCGTAATGAGGATGATGTCCAACACTCTTGGATTCGACTCATGCTTGCTATCAGGCTGAGTAGAGTCATTTTGGCAGGCTCTAGTTTTACATCGAATAAGGTTACTTGAACACAAATTCCTGTCCCTCATAGCAATGCTCTTGTCTTCCTTGAGTTGCATGTGAGCATAGACAATGTGATCAATTACTATCAGATAGATAAACAAGCATATTTATCGGTTCGTTCGAAATAAGAATATACGCTTAATCCTTTACCAAAATTACCTTTTTGAAGCACGTAATAAAATTAACGGGTTTTTAATTGTCTTAAATTCTCATTTTAATCGGAGAACCGGCGAATTCAATTGCTCTAGAGACAAATTTACTATACTTCGATTTCAAACTCTTTAGTTAACGAGGCAGGAAAATATCACTGCAATGAGAAGGTAAACTTGAATACGGTACCTGCCAGTATCATAGACCAAAAACTCCTTGCTAAAACAGGCATATATCCAGGAGTGGATAGTTAAGGATGTTGGTGTGATTCCTTTGCAAATAATAATTTTCTTGCTCGTTCCGTTTCACGAATCATAACCTGCCTTCAGTTAATCTTTAAACAAATAAAATGAAATTAAAAAAAGATTCTTATTTCGGTCAAAAGTGATAATCATACTTATCTATAAGCGGTTTATTATCACTATACAAACCTAACGAGTGGTAAAACAATGATATTATGGTATTTAGAAAGTGCTTCGTGACACTTGTATGGAAATATTTTAAGTAAATGTTTTACAACATAGATATTATTATCATAATTTATTTTTAGTACTGGCTTTAGCGTTTACTAAATAATATCCATGTGGTAGACATGAAATTTTGTGTATTTAATGTAAAATTGATCTTCGATAGTGTTAGCCCATGGATGTCCTAGAAGCCGAATGTATTATGCCGTGGAAGAGCCACGCTTCGGCATGAATGGGTCGATTCAATCAGAGTGATACCATGAGCTCACAGAAAACCGGTGTGAACTAGCGCTTGTGCTATGTTTCACCGAGTGAGTGAGGTTACCGGAGGCCCATACACTAATCCCTCCCCCCGTCCCTATCTTCTTCCCCATCCCCCAAAGGCCGGCAACGCACTTGTGACGCCTCTAGCGTAGCAGATGTCCTTGGACGGCGGTAATCGCTTACCATTAGGCAAAACGTCTGCTCGTTTGCTCGCAATTCCATAAAAAAAGCCGACAAGCAACAATCGGCGCCGGTCAACAGCGCTACTAAAAGAGGGAAAACTTGAAAACTAGGCCAAAACTTCCTTTAGCGACTCATATCTAGCAGTAGACTATTCAAGACTGTGGCTAGTTCTCTAATAAACATCACATTACTCAAATAAAACCGAAAAAGTCTTTGACACCTACCTATTTTACTGTTTGAAGGCTACGAATATCACGCACTCTCATTAAACAAATCAATTAGCGCGCTTCTCGGCTCCTGTTCACACTTCCTTTCATTTCATTCATTCGTTCCATAATTCCAACAGGTTGAAAGTGCAAAAAAGATTACTCAAGAACATCAATAATTGCATATTACGTTGCAGCTTTTTTTAAATGTTTTTTTTTAAGTTGAAGAACTATAAAATAAGATCTATAAAACCTACATTAAAAAAAAAGATTCGATTTGCTCTAAACATTTTGTGTCCTTTGCTTTAAAAAATTAAACCATAAACAACCATTAAGAATAGTTGTTTTTCGCGCGTATTTCATAACCTTGACTTTCTTTGACAGCAGACTGTAAAATAATAGTACGTAATGATAAAATATAGCGCCATTGTTTAAAAAAGTTTTGTCACAACAACATATTTTCAAATGCAAATGTATTTCCCCTCAAACTAGAATAATTTTCAACAATATATGAGTCAGTCTGTAAATAAATAATGCATTATTTGGATCGTATGTTTGTTGTTTTAAATTAATATTAATTAACTGTATGACTCAATATGCTAGAAAGCATACATTAATACGTAAAATATAAACATCATTAATTGTCTATTTCAATTATAGTCATGGGTGAAAAAAGTAATAATAATGTTCAGTAAATAACTTTTGTAATTTTTTTATATGTATTAGCCTGCCAGAGTCCCTGTACTCTGCCTAATGGAAAGCATGAGTTAAATCCAAGAATAGTGGTCACCAAACTCATTGCGAATGCAGGCAATGCAACAATGCAGTATGGTGACCCACACTATGGCGGCCTATTGAGATTTATTCATTTATATAATATAAACAATATAAGCTTACAGTTCATACACCAAGACGCTTACATGTTATGTCAAAACTATAATTTTGGGATATATTTACAAAGTAAAACAAAATAAATCCCGGCAGTCTGGTCTCGTACTCACCAACGAAACAAGACAACATGAATGCTGTTATTTTAGGTTGGTCTTCTGTGAGAGGGTAGTACCGCAATGACCGATCGGCCTGTTGGTGCTCCAATCATCGTGGCTCTACTTCCTTGGTACGCAATTTTTGAGCGTGCATCATTTTTTATAATTCGAAAAATTGTTTTCTTCTTTTCTCAATTTTCTATCTTTAAGGGTAGAATACTATTTGGAAATTTAAGCGGAACCAATTTTGAATAGAACTGATTCAGTTGAAAACAAAATATTCCAATCAATTTATAATTGACCAAGAATCCACATAACAAAAAAATGAAACTAGGCCGAATTGTGGAAATCCTTCTTTTTAGTGTTCATAAAAAAATAAAAAATACTTAAATTCAATAATTAAACAATACCTGTGTTATATAAAAGCAAAATATGGCAGTTCCATTAAATCACTTAATGTAAAACAGGCTAATCCAAATTGGCAGTGTAAAATCTGTAATAACTGGAATTTATTAAATTAAAGTGTACACACTTGACATGTGTCTAAAGCCAGTGGCCCAGAAATTATAACTTAATATAACAAAACTGGTTGTATTTCCTTCTTTTGCGTGGAATAATTTGTGTCAGACCTGTGAGCAAATTATCGTACATACATACGACTAAATACCTTCAAGTATCCATGAACTAAAGAATTTTAATCATAGCTACTCTAAAATTGTATAACCTATTTCAATCCATCACTTTTAGGTAGTAATTCAAAGATTACCGTAATTCCATATCGTCATGTTTATTTTAACACTCTTATATTAGATTCTCTTGTATGTCATTTTCCAATTCTTATTTCAAGAGCCTTTAACTGTACTATACTAGCTTCACCTGAAAATAACAAAAGAAAATCAACTATCTAAAAAGTAACTAAAAGTGAAAAAGGTCTAATATAAAAAATATACAAAGTCAAAAGAACCCGTTGACACATAACAAAATTAATATCATATTCTAGTAAATGGAACAAAAAAATACAAATATTTTAAAAAAGAACTCTATGAATAGTAATATTCATATTAGGAATGTCATATATCCACAGGTATTCTATAGTCGTTGATCTAGTTCTTCAACTTTACCTCATTCGCTACATATTGAGCCAGTTGAAGTGAACCGTTTTGAAATACCTGTGCCTGTTACAAGCGAATGAAAAAAAAGACTCAATGGTGGTGGGTCGGTTATCTCAATGATCGCTATTTACTCAAACGTTGGTTCAAATCAAAGGGTTTCGTGCGACCTAATATTTGTTAGAGAGTTTGGACAAACATTCCAACAAATAATGGTCAAACTGCATGTAGGACATATTGTTGGACACCTCCGTGTGTATTGGAGGCCCATTTCCTGTTTGTTTTCGATAAGGGAATGTGTAAATGGCCATAACATGTGGGGGCCGAGGAATTTTTAGTTTTATTTATTTTCCTTTCGTTTTGTTTGAACATCAATAATTTGTCATGCGCCCAATTTGAGTGATTAATTTTATTTGACTTTATTTATTATTATAAAGTAAATTTTGACTAGCTGCTAAATGAGGTTATAAATCAGAGTGATTATTTTTTTATTGTCAAAATTATGTGAAATAACTTGCTGTAACGAAGCTGCTTCGCAATTTTGCAAAGTTGCTTTGCAATTTGCAACATCATAAAGATTTCTACTGGAGTTTTTGGCTTATCGTAATGGTTTCTAGTCGATTCGGGTTCTATTTAACGATCATCGGGTCCAGGAGAATTCCGCACAGGAAAAAAAAGTATAAAGAGAAAAGGTAAATTATGGAAGGTAAGAGAACAGTTAGGGCGAAGAATTTGCGATAAGAACTACTGCAAGTCTCGTCTGCAAGGGAAACGGGAACACAAGACTCGGTTTTTGATGAGACTGGCTGTAGGCGTGGTGACTCGTCGTCACAGCCTTACGTCGCCACTTTTTGTAAAAAATTTAATGTAAATAGTTTTAATTGTATTTTCGATGTGTCAAATGTGCCAGACTTCCAGCAACGGTATTTTTTTAACATTTATTGTTTATTAGCAAGCAAGGCTAACACAACTTAAGACAGGATTAACTCTTTTAACTTGTCTTGTCTTTTTCTTATTAGAAGCAGAAATTTAATTCAGCAACTAAGCATCGTTGAACTGGCTATAAAATCCAGTTCATGCATATTCCATACATGTAAATACCTTACTTACAATAATTAACAACATTTTGCTACTTCGTTATGCAGTTAACTGTTTATTCACCAAATATTTTGCGTTTTGCCGCCAAACAGCGCAATTATCGACACTATACTCCAATCAAAAAGTTTGTAATTTTAGCAATTTGGCGGGAACGGAAATTAATTCAAGATATAGTCTTAGATAATGAAGTAATAAAATTGTAGTTTAGCATACTTAGTTATAAATTATTTATCTTTGAGGTACCGTCACACGGAAGCTGACTATTTACAATTTGTTTATACGAAAACTAGTCCAGTCGATACACCTAGCGCCATCTAGGAGGAACACAATGAGCTAATATTTTTCTTTAGTCGAAATAATAGTGGCCAACCAAACCTCTACCTTATTCGTGGGAAAGGGTCTGAAAGGATGCCAAAGCACTTGACTTGCATGTGTCCAGTGTGTATCTGGTGAAAAAAACTTACTACCCCTTCCCAATAGCTGAAATACAGGTTTATACGGAACCCTCGGTGCGCGAGTCCAACTCGCACTTGTTCGGTTTTTTCTTACTGTATGATATATCAAACGTCACAGGGTACCTGTCTGATCTACCTCTTGGTGACAAGCGACCACTGAAATGCACAAAACGTCACTTTTCTTTGAACTTCCCTCCAGTAAAGGCAGCCTATCTATGTGCCAAAACAAGGCCGTCCCATTATTAGAAATTTATAATCTTGTCAATCCCATATCTTGTCATCGAAGAACAACATTACTATAAAATATTTTACTTTAATAGGTTTCATAATTATTTAATCTTATTAAAATTTTCATTTCCTGACTTATGTTATGTAATTTATTTGAAATATAGGAAACAGCCCTATTAGCCGGCCGCCATTTTTATATTCTCTGTCATATTATGATACATCACTTCCTTCCATACATCGTAAACAACATTATACCGTTGAAAAGGATTATATCACTGAAGAAGCTTATCCTTCTAGGGTTGCCAACGCAAAAAATATAACTAGTTAGATCCCTTCAGGCGACCAGGCGAGGTGATCTTATTTTGTATGACTTATGCATCAACCGGCGCGTGAAAATTTTAATATTGCGATTTCGGAGTAATGGTAGCTCTGTAATTATGCGTGTATTTGTTAAGTTGATCGATTCACAGAACTACATTACAGTTAGGGGTTAAATATAATATGGTTCTAAATTTTTCAATTTATTAAATAAAGTTTATTGTTAGATAGACAGATAGATAGAAAACTCTGTACACCGTTTTTAAAATTTTAAGTGAGTACAAA
Source organism: Hyphantria cunea (assembly GCA_003709505.1). Lineage (NCBI taxonomy): Eukaryota > Metazoa > Arthropoda > Insecta > Lepidoptera > Erebidae > Hyphantria > Hyphantria cunea. Next base: position 49,664 of record PKRV01000301.1, on the reverse strand, counting down.
GAATGACCAAAATATAATATATAATATAATGATATATTATAAAATATAATGTACAAAGGGCGGCCTTATTGCCGAAAGCAATCTCTTCCAGGCAACCTTAGGATGGATCAAAAAGTATCGGAGAGACTGTAGCAGTTGACGGTGCAATTTATTTTAAAGAAAAATTTATTTTTTTATGAATATAATTGGGCACATATACATATATCTTCATATATCCATTTATACACAGATGCATACATATGTATTAAGTTGTCCTTCGGTGAGATTCAGATCAGACATCGGCATAGTCGAGAATTGGGAGGAGAAGTGCTTGTGCAATTGCAGCCCTAGTTGCAATCGGAAGATAGTTACGCAGTCTGCGCAAAGACCCGGCAGAAGCAAATATCTTTCGACTGATTCCTATATATGTGTACCCCAAAATAAAGTATTATCTACGTAGATACCTAGATTTTTGACGGTAATACTGATCTCAATGGCGGTCCCATTGAATTGAATTTTGGGCAGTTGTGTCCAGTCAACTCTCTTGTCTTACCTGTATCGGTAGCGCAGTGGTAGCGTACGCGACTGTTGTCCGACGTGCTGGTAGAGGTTGGGTCGGACAAAATGTTTGTACGATCTACAAATATTTGTTTCAGAGTTTGGGTGTTTTCTATGTATAATATGTATATATTTACACAAAAAAAGTATTTATGTATTCATATCAGTTGTCTAGTACCCATAATACAAGCTCCGCTTAGTTTGAGACTAGATAGCGTTGTGTGTTAGATTTATTTATTAACTCTTGAGATCATACCGGGACTGCCAATAACACATATCTGCGTCTTCACAGGATTAGTAGTGATTTGACGCCTGCTTGCGTTTAAGGCTTTAGTAGCCTTAAATCCTGATTGTTTGACATTTAATTCTGCATGCCTGTCATTCACACGCAGCCCAAGATTACCTACTTCGCGAATGACATTTCTTTTTTTTAAGGGCGCGGTTGACATTTTAAATTATAATTTTTTCATTGTCATTTCGTATAAAGGATTTCGATTTGAATTTTTGACAGATTACAATTCGGCAGAGAATTAACATAATATTGTTGAAGTAGTTTAATAAGGGCTTATAAGGAACAATAATGGTGAAAATATTAATTTAAAAACATCTTACATGCCTTTCGTTTGAATCGAAACTAGACATAGCCTGTACTATGGTAACGGGAGTACTAGTAAATTGAACTTTAAATCTCTTCAGTAAGGTACCGTTTCACTTGCATATATGTTTTCTTAGTAGATACAGTGCCAAGCCAAATTTATATATCGAAATTTTGCCGCCGAAATACAATTCATTGCGCGTTCTTGAGGCAACAATGTATTTAGTACTCCAGTTTAATATGCAATGTATGATTGTTTTCATAAATTAGGTTAAAATGGTTCAAGTGCCAGATGAGAGAAATGTACAGAAGTGCAAGCTCAAAATTCTGGCGGGATTGCAAGCTATTACTGAATAATAATTACACGGTCCCAAGCAATAACCCGATAATCCAAAAATCAATTTTTTACAGGAGAATAGCTTTTCTAAATTTATCGATTATCTTTTCATGGAGTGGCAGTATTCAAGTCATTGGTGTATCAAACGATAGCTGTTCTTTCTATACTAATATTATAAAGAGGAAAGATTTGATAGTTTGTTTGTTTGCATTGAATAGGCTCTGAAACTACTGAACCGATTTGAATAAATATTTCACCATTAGGCAGCTAAATCTTCCACGATTAACATAGTATTTAATGTCAACACGTGCGAAGCTGGGGCGAACTGTGCTATAATTATGAAACTCCTTCCATTCTAACTTCGTAATTTATGCAAATAAATAAAACCAAAATTTCTATATACATGGAACATTAATTCAGTAAATGCTTTCAAAAAATGCGTCTCATTGTTTAGGGATGGCTACGGTATTATTTCTTAATCGTGAGGGAAATATCAAAGAGTTAAGTTTATTTTACGGAATATGCATGTTCATTAAAATAAGTTCAACGAAAACTCCGTAGCTGTGTTTCACCGAATGAGTGAGGATACCGCAGGCACATCCCCCTCCTCACCCTCCAAAGGTCCGTAACGTATTTGTAATGCCTCTGATGTTACGGGTTTCCATGGGCGGCGGTAATGGCTTACCATCAGGCAATACGTCTGCTGGTTTGCCCTTATTCCATATATAAAACTTTCCTCTTCAATCACTCTGTCTATTGTTGAAAACTGCATTGAAATCCGACGAGTAGTTCAAAAGATGTAGGTAAGCCAATATACAGCGGAAGCGACTTCAATTTATAGTATGTAAATATGACTCAATTGTGTACCAAAATTTTATTGCCAATTATAAAAATCATTCGATAATATCACACTCGAGCACAATCGTTAAAGACATATCGATCGAAAAAGCGATTAAGCGTGGGCTGTATATGACACTGAGTGCACCACAATGACTTTGTATATTAGCTGTTTATATCGAGTCATTGCTTAGTCGATGTTGTCATAAGAATTACATTTTACTGTCCAACTTTACTTTTTTTTTCTTTACATGAAAGGAAATCATAGCTAGGCAACCATTATTGCTGTGTCTAGTATTTGGAATTAAGAAATACACTATTTTATTAAACTATATCATAAACTAGTTTTGTATCGTAATGTCTTGCCACGTAAAAAAATAAAATTATTATTTCTATCTGGTCAAACTATACATTTTCCAATCATTTAATTTTTTTGTAATCTGACATTTGAGTTGCAATGAAAGGAAGTGTTTAAAAAAGTTAACTGTTGAGGGCATATGCCATGGAGAAAGTCAACAAAGACTTGGACTTCATTAAGGACAAGTCAGCGGCTTTGGTTTATCTGTAAATCCAACTAAATGTCAAGTGATCTACGATAATCAGTTCACATTGCAGCAGCTTGACATGAGAGTAACAAATGCTAAAAATTATACTATATTTCTCTTAAGCACCTACCACATCATATTTTTACATCAACCTTAGGTTAGCTGGCAGAAAATGCCTCATGGGATGAAGGCCGCCTTTGTGGAAAATGTACATCAGGTCTAGATAAATAAATAAAACATTTAATATTTCATAACACCTAATGGGAACATATGTGGAAAACATTTTTTCACTCCCGTATCAGGAATATACATCCTGTGTCACGGAGGACTTTACAAACATACATGAAACGGACACAAAGAACACCCAGACCTAGAACAATAATTTATGGATCACACAAAGTATTGTCCCATTTAGGATTTGAACCCAAAACACTTGGCGTAGTAGAAAGCGGTGTGGCGACCACTTAAACCACTAGGCCAACCGTGCAGTCAAAACATTACAATTCTTGTTTTTACGCTTAGTTTTCGTCGGGATAGGATATAACAATATATCTTTATTCTTTCTTATTCCGTTGATCAATACCTACTTAATATATAACTTTGACTGCCTCGTTGGTCTAGCGGTTGAAGTATGCGACTGCCAATCAAGAGGTCTCGGGTTCAAATCCCGGGTCAGGCCAAAAGTGTTATTGAATTTTTCTTATTATATAATACTTAATAACAGCTTGGAGTTTGGAAGTTGGGGTCTGAACCCCCGTGTCTTGGAGAGCACGTAAAACTGTCGGTCCTGAGCCTGATCTCTCCCTGATCATGTCGGTTAACCGTCCCATCGGATTGTGAGCGTGAGGGAATAGAGAGTACACTTGTGTTTGCGCATTTGTGAATTATAATACCTCCTGGGTAGTTGGCTTGTCTCCGTTGAGACTGGGCGCCGTGGCCGTATTCGGCTAGGAGAACATCATGATCATATAACTAGCTGCATCTTGCGGTATTACCAGCGGGGTTAGTTGCTTTTAAATTTTATATTATTGTTTACTATTTCATTGGTTTTATTTTGAATGTTTTACAAAAAAAAGTACTATAAGTTAATGCTTAGTTCCGTCTAAATCGGAGAGATTAGCCGAAACAAATTGTCAGATAACCAAACAAAAATTTTAAAAGATATTTTTTAGTAAGTGGCCTTTATATCTCCATTGACTGCCTCGGTGGCGCAGCGGTAGCGTACGCGACTGCTGTCGATGAGGTCTCGGGTTCGAATCTTGGGTCGGAACAAATGTTTGTATGATCTGCAAATATTTGTTTCGGAGTTTGGGTGTTTTCTATGCATAGTATGTATGTATTTACAAAAAAAAAGTATGTATGTATTCATATCAGTTGTCTAGTACCCATAATACAAGCTCTGCTTAGTTTGGGACTAGACAGCGTAGTGTTAGATGTCCGAAATATTTATTTATTTACATGCATTATTTGAAAGCTATTAAGTTGATATTACAAACAGATACTTCATTTTATTTATTTAAATAGATGCAGGTAAAGTTGCGTGGGTTGACTAGTGTATTATAGGCCAAAGATTATACAGAAATATTATACATCGTTTCTATATGAACTCCGAACTATTTTGCATAAATAGTTATTCAGTCTTCACGTAAAATACATGATAATTAAATTCAAACCTTTTGTACTTAGATGACTCAACATTGCAAGAAGGCATTTTAGTACACTCGACAAAATAAATTGTAAAAAACAGGCCAAGTGCGAGTCGGACTCGCGCACCGATGGTTCCGTAAAAACCTATAGATATATTATATGATAAAAACATGCTTTTCGCATTTTTTCCTTTGTGCTATAAGACGTTGCTTCGTACCAAATTTCAAGATTCTGAGTTCACGAGCAGGCTCAACTTTAGGTTTTGATTCCCTTACGAGTGCCGAAAATTTGCAGCTTAAACGGCTTATTATGCAATGTAACTCAAAACGCCTGCTTTATCGGGCGATACGTATGCTCGTTTGCCCCTATTACGTAAAAAAATTGAAGCTTATGTATCTCAACTTACAAATATGTAGCTTATTATACATCCAAAATTTCAGTACCACTAAATTTTGAAAAACATTTTAATTTTAGCGCATAATTTGAGGGTTTATGATTAATTGGCAACACCTCTATGTACCTTAGTGCAATGTACGTAAATAATGCATGACTTGCTCAATAATATCGCATAGTGCAAGTACTTGTCCTTCATCAGCGTCGCTTCTCACGTTTACTACTCAAAAGGATTATTTCCGAATCGGAATGTCTTTAATTCTAATGGAGTGCGAAGCGTGCGCGCAGATCCAGCCGGCGCGCTGTCTTAGGGTTGACACAATATGTTTCAAAATTATTCCTTTACACAAATTTATTATTACAAGCAATACTAGGGATATATCATATATAATTATTTACAGGAATAATATTATTATAAACATGTTTGATTAACTATGTAAATAAATATTAACAGAAACAAAAACAAAGAAAAAGCACCTCTTTAAATGATCTTACTTTGGACTGCAAAACGATGTTAGAATTTTCTATTTTTTTGTTACAAAATTTTAAAAAAATCCTACATCACTTTAACAACTATCCTTGGAAATATTTTACATTATAAGTTTAAGTACGAATTTATTTTAAGTAGGACTGAATTTTTGCATTACAGTTTTCAGTGGTCACCTTGATTCTTACAACAACACTTTGTGTGATCCTCAAATTATTGGTCTAAGTATATTCTAAGTCTAGGTTTTGTATCTGTTTTATATATGCTCAGCGCTCCGAAACACAGTCTTTAAAAATTGAAAGAAACTTAGATTTTTTATGATATAGGTGGCAAACGAGCAGACGTATCACCTGACGGTAAGCAATTACCGTCGCCAAAATTAAAAATAAAGAAATATAAATTAAATATTTATCTTAAAAATACGCACATTTGCCCTTTTACGGTTACTTAAAAAGAGCCAAAGGACTATTTTAAACCTAATGTCATTCGCGACAACCCTAACTACCCCGGCACACTTGAGATACGCTAAAAGCCGCTGCGCTGCGTCACCGATAACGCTGTATTAACTACACATTTATTCTAACCAATGTCAAATGTATCAAGATTTATTAGTCTGTATATAATTTTTACTTGCAACACTATAACGAACATTTAAATATAGAATAATAGATATGGAGCTGTTGAGAGGATTGTTATTGAACGATATAGACGTATCGGGGTATGCCAATGTGTTGCCATGCAAAAAGATAAAACTGAACCCCATTACCTGACTTAAATCTATTGCTTTAGATTATTATCTAGTTGGGTAAAGATGGAGACATGAGACAAGGTGTGAAGTAATTTACTTGTTGATTTTCACCGAGTGTGTGGAGTTATTGAATCTTCGAACAATAGGGTAGACGACTGTATCGTAAATAAATACTGATATCTCCTACATTAAAAAGAATATAACAAAACCACTCGAAAAATATAATTATTTCAACTTTTCATTTATATTACATATTTTAATCAAATGAACAATGAAATGTGTTGCCTATTGAGTAGTCTAAAGCAATGACGTCACAAGTTTGTATTTAGTATATTTTTCATACAAAATTATAGTTTTGAGAGATGATTTTTGATTTTGTTTGAGTTTGGTTTTTACCAAACCTCCAGAATCAGTCAAATTATCGTCAGTAACGCACCTAAGGCCTTAGTTGTTGACGCACTTACCAACTGTGATTAATCTAAACTATAAACTATTAGAAAACAACTCATGAAAAATCGATAATACACCTATTATAATCTAATAGCAATCAAGTCAATATCAATAGACTCTAAGATGCAGTTTATCGATCAAATTAACATCATTATAACACACAATAGTCCAATAAACTTAGGTATTGTGAGACAGCCAAATCGATGACATCACTCGATAACAATAACGCCATCAATCTAAACATCGATTGTCACTGATCGCGTCCGATAATTGTACATCGATTAGAGATAATCAATTTACGACTAACAAATCGGTTGGTTAATCCTTTAAACGTTAGTGACAGTCAGTAATTGAAAACATGCGTTTAGTAAATGGGTTTAACTCCTTACGTTGTTCATTAAGATGTTTGTAGTTTCATCTTCTTTGAACTCTATACGTAAGTATTCTAAGATTTTTTTTGGCATTGGAAGACAGAAGAATAGTTAGCCACCGTTACTCATGGACATGTGTAACTAAGAGTTACAAGTACAATGTCACTTATTAAGTCGTCCCTCGGAATCTGAGTTAATCAAAGTTAGCTTTCGGTAACTTCTCTCGAAGCTTATCGGTATTTCACAGCTGAACTTCTATTCTTTACGTAAAGCGAACATCAGTCAGACTTCCACACCAAACTGTTAAACAAGTTCTGTTTTTGTGTATCTGCCTGCCAAAATTACACTACCCAGGTTGGAAAGCAAGAGTATAATCATCCAAAATCATACATGGTGACCCGCACTATGGCGGTCTATTACCAACGAAACACGACAGGACGAATGCTATCATTTTAGGTTGATAATCTGTCAGAGGACTGTATCGCTCTGACTGAGGTCCGGTCAGGTCTTGCACGCTCGTGCTGAAATCAGTGTGGCTCTTTAACCTTCGAAAATCCTTCCATCGACTGAGCTACGTAGATTTTATTAACTTTGCAATATGTTACACAGTTTCATTTTCAAGTATTTAAGTATTATATGAATTTCATTACTTGTATTAACAAACATTCCTAGCTACATAAACTTACCACTTTAATCAAAACACTCGAATTATATTCCTTTCAACAGAAAACCTCATATCTATTAACACAAACGGGATTAAATTATTACCTAGAGTAGTTCCTTTAACGGGCTTTTAAATTAAAATCAACTTTGTACATTATATTATTTGAGTAAATATATTAGACGCAATAGAATTTATTGTTAATGTAATTAGACACCAATTCGTAGGCGCCACAATTTGTCTGGGCCATGAAAATACCTCATAATAACTAGTATTGATAAATCTAAAATAGTCTTTAAAATATGAAGACTGGGTATATTCGAACGTGATTATCTTAGAAACTCTTCATGTTATTTATTTATTTAGTTGTAACTTTACTACTTCTGTATATCGGCAGACTAATGCCCAGGGCATTCTCTATCTATCAACCTTCTGGGTGGTGCAGAAATTTCGTGAGGCAGGCTCACATAGGTTATACAAAAAATACAAATCTAAAATATAAGTTTACAGGGATATTAGATAACCCATTTATCCAGGAAGGCTATGGACTTAATATTATCACACTACAGACAACAGGAGCTGAGCATCAATGAATAATGCTCCAAATAGAGGAAAATTAATCCCTTTCTTTAAAGACCAGAGGAGGCCCGGAGGAAGCATCACTAGGCCGCTATGGTGTGGGTCACCATGCTGCATTGTAGCATTGTCTGCCTTCACAATGAGTATGTTGACCACCGCTCTTAGATCCCGCTTATGTTTTCCAACAGGCAGTTTAGAGTCATTTTGGTAGGGCCATGCATAGACACCAGACTAAGTTGTGTTAGATAGTTATAATAATTAGGCTTGTTAAACCATTGAGAATGAAATACTGTTGCATTAGTTAAGGGCAGGTTTTAAGAAGGTGGGTATAATAAATTAATTGATGCCATTAGAAAACAATTAAATACCAGGTTGGTTGAACTTAAAACAATGTGATCTTTACCTATTTTCACATACGTGTGAGCGTGACAAGTTAGATTATCTGGGTTTACTTAAATACCAAGACAGGTAAAGAATACATGAATAATATATTCGATAAAATATTTATTAAAGTAATAGCTTATTGAATACTAGGTGTAGTATATCCACATATTGTCGGCTCTGAGATGCACGCGCCCGCTTACCTCCATCGCTCACAGTTGACTGGACTGTGTCACGACCGCACGTGCACTAGAGATGACATAATGCTTCTTTCTCATTCATTCACAGATAGTACAATGAGTGAGTAAATGAATGCATGCGTTACGAAGTGATGTTGCTGAATAGACACATACACTATACTAGGTATCTTTGGTATTTTATCCTGTATTTATTATCATGGCTACACTCTGAAGCGACTCGACATGATTTGCGTATTCATTAACCCCCTTTTTTAATTGACCTATAAAATGTAAAAAAAACCTGTTCGAATGTAAATAAGAATGTTATACATTTCCAATATACAGTATATGAGCGATTGTTTAAAAGCATTTTTAAATACATCTCTGCAATCGTAGAAAAATTGCACCGTTTCTCATATAAAATTTTGGCTACCTGACTTATCATGACATCATCAAAAGTCTTCAGAATTCAACTGCTAGGCATTGGCCTTCTTTTTAGAAAAGAGATATTTCAGTTTTTTTCAGCTGGTTTCATGGTTTCCTTCTTTTCGTAGTACTTAAATTAGATATGTTTTTACATATTTAAATATTTTTTTTGCTTTATTTCAAATTAGAATTTTCAATTTCATTAGTTCCAGGAGTAGTTAAAAGGTTCAATATTATAGTTTTAATGATCGTTTTTTTTTCTACTCAATGAATCAGGAAGATCTCTAAATCTGCATATTTAAATAAAATGCTTACAAACTTGGAAAATTGGTTTTGATTATGATTATCAGGAATGTAATATGGTTTCATGCTGTTGTAGTTTTTATTTTAAATTTTATTTCTTGCCTAGCCTCCTACAAATCATTCTAACTTATCACGACATGTTTCATTCATATCTATATACCTGCGATAAACAAATCTTTATTATTTGACTTAATAAACTCAAAATTGATGTCGTAAAATCTGTCCAAACCTCCACATCCAGCAAAATAAAACCCTACGTACACCAATACAGAATCTAAATAACATTTTTCGAATAACAATTCTCACTGATTAAACTGAATTTTACGATGTATTTATTGACAATTAACATAAGACCCGAAGCAATAACTTAAATTGAAACTCTGTAGTCTAGACACGTAGGTGTTATTTTGTGCAACCCTTAACAATTTTGGTCTTGTAATAGCAACTAAGTGATGTTACTGTTGCAGCTTAACGAGGTCTCTGAATCTGAAACAAGCCTTTTTAGGACCAATATTGGTACTAACGTTTGGAAAGACCAAGCTTTTTGGTTGTTATTTGTGTAATAAAATACGAGAATTGAAGTATTTCCTTGTCAAGCTATGAAACGACCAGTAATTATAGTGTTCCTAAAAGTATTATATTGTCTGCAGTAGGTGTTTATGTTGAAATTGTATTCCAATATAGTGTACTCCTACGCAATAACGTCATCAAACCTACAGTCTTTATTAGTTCACGTAATGATTATCAGTAATAGTTATTGTAGCGTAATAGTAGACGACAATCTCTTGAGAGTTAAAGAAGAAAAGTAGTAACAATATTCCGAGGCATCATCAATCATCAACGACTCATAATGTCCCACTCCTGGGCTCGGGTCTCAGGAAAGGATTATGACCATACGTCCCCACGCTGGCTGAGTGCGAGTTAGGGACTGCCAACACAACGTTATGGCTACGTAATCTTGCCGTTGAATGTTTTTAAGTCACCCAAAAGCCTCCAACTAAGCTTGAAGACTGTTAGCCTATGATAAAAACCGGAACCGACTGCTTAACGGGACCTCCGGCATCTCCGTTTGTTTCTAATCACCGAGTGCAGGTGATTAGAAGCGTAATCTGAGGCATATTGCAGCGCAAACTGTCTCTAAATTAATCTTTGTTTCTTGTACATAAATAACTAATTCAAGGTGGAGTAGAGTATTGAGAGTAGTCAAGTAGGGCCACGCTGATTTCATCAACAAAACGCCGGTTATCTAACGATCTCGACTACCCTCTCACAGAAGGCAACCTAAAATGAGAGCATTCGTGCTGTCTTGTTTCGTTGGTGAATACGAGACCGTAGGTACAATGACACACAACCATCTCAATAGGCTGCTGTAGTGTGGGTCACCATGCTGCATTGTTGCCTTATCAGTGAGTATGGCGATCACAACTCTTGAATTCTGCTCATGCTTTCCATCAGTCAGAATAGAGTCGTTTTGCTACATACAAAACATGGAATTTTTTATCCAGGTTTTTCATAATTGTACAACAGTCATATTGGCCAATTGCTTGCCCAACAAAAGTCATAAAATGTGCTGATATTCAGAGATCTAGAGAGAGATAAGGAAATAGTGACACATGGATCATCGAGCAAACCTCATCTTACCGAATCTGGTTTCTTATAACTTCTTGGAACCTGGTTGATCATGAATATCCGTACATACGGATTGTCGCCATCTCTATTGGTACTGGCTAAGCAGGACAGTGCACTACAATAGTATTTCAAAGTATTTGATTTGGTCTATCACTTTACTCTTAAAAATGGACTTATTATATTTCCAACTCCTCGAGTTTTCTTCTGATTAATTTCGTTGCAAGTTTAAGACAGTTTTATTTTTCATTTTACTTTCATAACTCGGTGTTCGTAGGTTACTGCTGTTAATCGTGGTGTACAGGAGTTACAGTGGTAGTCGTTTGGTCGGGATGAGGTCGTCCCACGAGACACAAAGAGAAGTAGTCTCGACACAAACCCTTTACCAACCCGTCTACCTAATGTAATATAGTAGGCCAAATCCTCCTTTTTTTAAAGAAGCCTATATACAGTGGTATACTATTAAGGACTCTTGATGATGATGGTTGGTCAGGACGCGAAACTTCATTGATGCGTCACTATTTTCTTAATGCGAATAGACTTTAATATCAACCTGACTAATGAAATAAATAAACAAATATTAGCAATTTCATATTTTCTCACAGTTCACAACAGTCTGTATATGCACTTATTTATGACTCAAGAAATCCTAGACCGTTTCGACTTTGACGATAAAACAAAAGCTTTATGGTATACGTAATAACTATTATTATGTGGGATTCAATTTATTGCCATAAAAATGTAGTTAATTATTATAGTAGGTAGCGTCTGCTTCGTAAAATATGTAAATCAGACAACTGTAGACCAACATATCTATTAAGATATTCGGAACCATTTATTTAATTTATTGTAAATCATGTTAAAAGAATAGCTACATGTTAAAAGAACTACTGCCCTCAGCTAAGTTATAAGTATCTCACGTCAATTCTTTTTCTATTCTATTGACTACCTATCGTGACTTAGCTCTGGGGGACGACATTTCCATACATTTGTTAGTTTTCCATTAAGGTTTACGTTTGTGGAATGCGACTTAAATAGGCTAGTTCTAATCGGAAAATTCTAGTGTTATGTTGCCCATTTATTAAGGAAAACTATAGAACAAATAGGAGACGAGAACCAACGGAAAATTTTGCAAAATCTAGGCAATTTATTTCTTTTCAGAGGAAGTTCCTTCAGAGTCCTCAGAGCTAATTTTACATCCTTTTATATATCACTCTTTCTTGGTTCAATTCCAACAAAGTTTAAATAAATATAATGCGAATGCTTAACAGGTTTAGAATTTTCCGATGTCACAGACTCACTCACACGCACAGACATCGACGTCAAATTTATACCACTTTTTGGTTCGGGATTTCAAAAATACTATTATTTTTTAAAACGATATTTGGGTTGCCTGCAAATTTGTACTTCTGATTATCTAGTTATTCGTTAAACTATTGAATAGGTGTGGCGAAAACCTGTAGTATTAAGCCGTTCTGTAAATAATTATACTGAACTAAAATCTTCCATCACAAAATATACCAAACATTAATAAATAATTTTAAATAATAATCATATAAATAGAATGATAACTGTTCTCAACACGATCACGATTAATCAATTGCGTGTTCGTTTAGCTATACATCAAGAATTGAATAATTCATTTTTATATCCAGTTTTTGTAGCCTGTGTGTACATTTGGCAATTGGCTAATAAATTTGTTTACAGAACTAATAAGATGTTCTAATTAATTGATAAGGGTACTCACACACTGGAAGTGAGGATAGGAGGTATACATCGATTTAATATTTGGTTTCCTTTCGTCTGTGATAGGATTTTAATTTGTCCACATATAAATAAACTGGCGCTTCCTCGAGTGTTCGTCGGTAAATAGTAGCCTGTGTCTTCCCTCAAGACCACAAGTCCTGACTCGCAGACAGTGGATTTTGGTGTTTTCACCTAATTCACTTTGACAATACAGTACATCTGTGGCGTCTGTTCGTGTCGATCTATGATTTTTATCTGTAGCTTTAATTTCACGTTCATAAAAGTCACTTAGTGTCTTGATTGAAATGGTTTTCAATTTGAATTTGAAGAATCAAAGTACATATCTCCATACCAAATTCCATTTAAATCGGTGCAGCGATTTAGACGTAAAGACAGACGGACTGACAGAGTAATTTCTTATTCATAACATTATTATGGATTATATTAAACAACAAATATTGGCAAGTCATACAACAACCAAATATTGGTGTCACACAACTAGTTGCGTACGCTACAACTGCGATACCGATACAGTCAAATGTTAGCAAATCGCCTAAAGGCGTCTTAATATCGTTTACGCAATACATGTTTAGATCCTAATTCAATAACTTAAACAATTCATGTTAATGGGTTTGACCTTTTTATTTATTTATTATCAAAGTTAAATACACTAATTTTGATTAATAACGGCGATTATGTTATTTATGTAAATCGGGTGATTTGTGAATATTAAAAATGTGGTTCTATGGTCGGGCCACCTCATTAGATGGTTATAATGATATTAAGCCGCGACTTGGGTGATCAAATTAGTGCGTTTATTAATTATTCATATGTTGGTTTTTTTACTATTTATGTAAAAGTTGCTTGAGATTTATTACTCTCAGTTCATAAGTCCCTAAGTAAGAACGTGCATTAGGTAAATTAAACTAATTCTGAATCGAAACATACTTCTTTTTGAATTTATTTTATACTGATTACCATATCTTTATTGCAGTTGACTAAACTAAGCGCTAAATTAACATACATATACTGTCGAAACAATTACCCTGCGGCCTCGCCTTATTGGTTTAAAAAGCCTGATTGACTAATTGACTAAACAGTCGTTTACCCCATTGGCTACTCCCGGTAAGCCCTTTACTTTAGCCTATTTATACATAATATATGTATTATTATAACTTTACATGTAACTTTCATATAAAAACAGACATTCTGATGATGCAACTCCATGTCTACTTCTTTATCAACGTCAAATTTCTAAAAAAGGAACTTTAAGATTAACAGGATAAGGTTTTAAATTTATTGCGATTTTATTCAGGAGTTGGTACAATAATAATGTTTTACTGTAGAAATTGTTGCTACACAAGAATGATATAGTGAACTCGGGATCTGACGTTTGTTGGTAAATATGACATCAAGAAACGCGCGCTTTGTAAGTTATGTGTCAAGAGTTGTCTGTGGTTTTTGTTTATGTTCCCTTTATGTCAAATACATGCCACAGAAGAAGAATAAAATAGGGCATTGTCTTTGTCTGACCTGGACAGAAACCTTAGTTTCAATACATAGCTTTGTTATTATTACTTTTGGTAAAGTAACTGTCTTGAATAATATGTTCTTTTAATTTTAATTTTTGATGTTTCATCTGTGTGACTTGGAGAGGGACGAAAGTATTTAAAAGAACGCTAGAAAATTGCGCATTGTTTTATTTGAGCAAGACTTGCGCGTGTGATACTAGAGTTGGCCGTTGTATGCAATATTTTAGATATATAGATTTTTTTATTAATTGAACTCCCTGTTTAGGAATATACATACTGTATTGAGAGGGACTTTACAAACCTACAGGAAATGATCACAAAGAATACCCAGACTCAGAACAACAATTTGTCACCCAAATTGTTGTCCCATGTGGGATTTGAACCCATAACACTTGGCGAGGTAGAGAGTAGCGTGATCGCTTAAACCACTAGGCCACTCGTGCAGTCAAATAGTGTTTTTGAGATAAATAAATGCTTGAATTACAACTGCGTACACATCAATAGCTTACTAAGTAGAATTATCTTCAGTCATTGCGCTGTGGCACTTACCACAATAATGATTATGAGTACACAGTAATTACTGTAATTTTTACTTATAAAATCGCACTGTCCCAGTCACATTAGCGTTAATGCAAATCGCGGTCCTCAATACATATAAATTACTGAATACTTTATTTATTTCTTTGTTTATTTAACTAGAAGACTCTGTATTTACTGATATGAATAAAATAAATCCTAAACCGAACTGCAACAAAAAAGAAATACTTAACCGACAAGTGGTTCTCCGCGTCAGTGTCGCTACCAATTGTTTAAAAAAAATAGGTTAAAAGAGTGGTTACGTACTTAAAAGAGTAAGAAAAAACATGTCTTTATTTTAAGGTGTATGAACTTGTTCCAGGTGCTGTGTGGTGCAGTGGCAGATGCGGGCGACGTGATAGCCAACGTGAGCCGCGTGCGCCGCGCGCCCCAACCCCACTACTCGCACCGCGTGGTGTACGTATACGCCTTTAAATATACCTAATTACAACACGTTCAACCTTACTAAACTTAAAAACCTAGGATTATTACAGAAATGAATTTTAACATCAAGCACAACTTATTTTGAATAGATTGACCTTAGTGATTCTTGACATTTAAAGCAGATCTTTGTTACTACTCGTTTTATTTGTATTAACATAATCAAGCAGAATGCTGGCAAAACATTTGAATTACAGTTACTTAGACCTTAGAAATCATTATATTTTCTACAAGTTTCTATTGATCTATTTCAAATATTTCATACTTTCCTCTTTGCAGGACGGACGACGATTTAGACATGTCACCAGCTGCGTCGTGGAAGCGCTCCCATTGGCGCGACATGCAGTACATACTGCGGCACGAAGGCAACCAGAAAGATGGGGTTCAGTGCTGCCCTTCAGTCCTCGAGATGGTCACCAAGAAGGGCGGCCGAACCCCCACCGGCCACTACGTAGAACTCTACGAGGATGGTGAAAACCAGCAAAGGCTGTTCGAAATTTCTTGTGCCGCTAATGTCGTTGATCAACCGTGTCGTTTTGTCGATGCTAGACTTTACAACGAATCCAGATGCATTCAGAAGTACTCGTACTCATATGCCCTCGTGCGATACCTCCACACGCCAGCTACTGAAACTCCTCAACCTCGGAGTGAAGGACACTTCTCCGTGCCAGGCTCTGGGGGCTGGTCAATGGACTATGTGAGAGTGCGTGCTGGTTGTGAGTGTCAAATCAAACCTATCAAATCAAACCTAACAAATCAAACAAACCCGCCCGTAGAAGACACAAGCAGCGAAAGAGGAACAGGAGAGTCGCCGCAGACGACGAAACCTGACTGTAGGAGTGTGTTAGTGAAATCCATTCGGGACATTGAACAAATTTGGGATCATCCCGTAATATTACGTTTACAAATATACCTTTTCTGATGTTTTCGTTTAGTTCGTGTAAAATATTTGAACGTCAGCGAAGTTGTGTTTGTTTGTGTTCGGATTCTGTGGATCGTTTTTCGTTACCTACATCAAGTTACGAGCTTGGTCGGTGCAGCTCTCGGTCGGTCTATTAATGTATTTATTTTATTTTTTGTCTGTATTACGCTTCTTGTTGTAGTCCGTTTAGTTATTCTCGATCTTTCGAAATTAAAGTGCCTTCTATGTGCCTTAGATAATAATAGTATACTGTCTGAGAATTATTGAAATTTTCAATATAATGTTATCTGTATTCATTAATGAGTGTAATGGCTGATGTCACGTAAAAATGTTCAAAAAATACTTAAATAGTTAAACCAGTTTATATGTCAACCGAAATAACAATTTTATTTTGATCACTACAGTGGTGATTTGATTATTTTTAGTAAAAATAACGACTTTATTTTTCGTTACACTTTCTTAGTCGAATAATTCGGCGTGACGCAAGCCAACACTACGTATATTTATGTAAGAGTTACCGGTTGATCGAGATGCATAGTTTTAATAGACTCTACTACGTTTGTCACATCACTTTCAATAACTTTATTATTTTAAGATATAGTAACAGTAACGCAGTCTGTGATCAGTTCTCATAAACATGTTCTGAAAGGTCACTTAGTGCGGTCACGCGGTGTTCCACCTGTGAAATAACCGTTATAGAACTATATATAATAGCTTTTTTTTATTTCGGACATCTAACACACTACGCCATCTAGTCCCACGTTAAGCAGAGCTTATGTTATGGGTACTAGACAACTGATATAAATACTTATAAACTTTTTTTTGTAAATACATGTTAAAACATAGTTACGAAATTTACGTAACTCGTTATTGTATTTAATTTTAAATTAACTTTATGTTTTTCAGACTAAATATGAGTTTAAAAAATATTTCAGTTTTGTGCATTTCCATTTCAATTGTTATTATTTCTCAGTTTTTTAATTATAAAACAGAATAAAAAATTTTAAATTTGTAAATTTGACACATGTCATCAACAATGAACATGTACTACCGGAACCGGTTGCGGTACACGGTGCCGTTCTCGAAGTTGTTCAAAAATATGTATACCTCGGGCAGGCTTTGCAGTTAGGTAGAAACAACTTTGAGGACGAGGTGAACAGAAGAATCCAGCTAGGTTGGGCAGCGTTTGGGAAACTTCGTCGGGTCTTCTCATCATCGATCCCACAGTGCCTAAAGACGAAAGTCTTCAATGCGTGCGTCCTACCCGTGATGACTTACGGAGCCGAAACGTGGACACTTACGGTTCGACTGGTCCATAAGTTTAAAGTCGCTCAGCGTGCAATGGAGAGGTATATGCTCGGCGTTTCTCTAAGGGATCGCATCAGAAACGAGGTGATCCGACAAAGAACCAGGGTCATCGACATAGCCCACAAGATTGGCAAGCTGAAGTGGCAGTGGGCTGGCCACATTTGCCAAGGAACCGATAACCGTTGGGGTAAACGAGTTCTTGAGTGGAGACCGCGTCTCGGCAAACGTAGTGTAGGATGTCCATAGGCCAGGTGGAGCGATGATTTGCACAAGACGGCTGGCAGGAGCTGGATCCGAGAAGCCATAGATCGAACTAAGTGGCCTGAAATTGGAGAGGCCTATGTCCAGCAGTGGACTGCGATAGGGTGATGATGATTATTTTATAAAGGTTGTTTCACACGAGGAGCACCGCCAGTTTGTCGTTCCACTGATTATAATGCTCTCTTCCCTTTAAACATAAGAATATTTATTCAAAGTTAACAATTTATAATTTTTGTTATTATTGTAACAGTACTTACTTTTTAGATATAAGTGCGTCGAGTCAAAGATCTGTATTATTTTCTATTTTGTAATACTTTTATTGTATTTAAAAATTTAGTTACTTTTAAGAATTAATTTCATTCTATTTATACTGTCTAATACGAGGTATTCCGAAATACAGTATGAATTTTAGCCGTACGTAGAAATCGCTTCCATAAAATATATTTGATGTAAATAAATAACGCAATAGTATTGTGGACTGAGATTATTTTGTGCATTTAGATGTGTTATATCAAAATGAGAAGGGAATATTTTTGTAATTACGGTTAAACCACCTAAATGAAACCTTGTGTAGCGCCACCTCTTTGAGAATAGCTATAAACATGCTCTTTAAGTTATCAGAACTAGATGTCGCTTCACCCACCTTGTATAGCATAAAGTGCGCAGAACAGTGCCATGTTTTACTAATTTTAATGTACCTATATGAATCAGTAAAAACACTTTTACTGATCTGCAAACAGTTGTAAAACTTCGTTAAATGCATGATATAGTTTTATGCCAGTTGATATTCAATGTACTTATAATCAGATTCAAATGTCTTCACAACTAAATATCGAAGTTTACAATAAATTTCCCAAATGTCATTAATTTTAACTTCATCAAAAATACATCACAACTATACGTTACTATATTGTTGACATCATAAACAAATTTATAAAATAAAATACTGAAATAGCAAAAACTATTTTATTGTCTCCTTAGTTCCTAATCGAATTTTTACAAAATATAAAAAAATTGCTATTACCTAATTGTTGCATAAACCTTAATTCATTTTAATATCGATGTTGAACATCCACATTCATCGATTTTTTTAATAAGCTAGATTTTACTCTATACATAACTAATTCAGTATAGAAGTACTAATTCTATGGCGATGAAGGGTAGATCAGTCAGCATCGTGATCTGAAATCAAAAGAACATTGATAGTATTATTCAGTAATGATTAAAAGTAAAATTTTAACACAATCCTGAGTTGAGCTGACTAATATTTCAGTGAAAGGATATTTCAAAACAGATTTTTACGCATTAAATTACAATGTTACTTTTTTAATAAACAAATAGTTATTTTATTTTAATGAGTTAGATTTCTTCTAATTATAGCTAATCATAGCTAAGCAACATAGCTGTTTTCTGCGTAAGTCAGTCCAATTAGAAATATTTTATTTTTTTATAACGCCATCTCGGGTCGAGCAATAAAAATATTTATTTACTTTTACAACTAGGTTGATATTAAGTGTTTATCATGAATAAACATAGTAAATTGTTACTCACCTAAATATATTGTCGTCAAATACATTAGTACGAATCCTGTTCCGACTGCAATCAACTGCAATATTCCAGCACTACGTTTGCGTTCGTGCCATCGCGCCCTCTCGCGGGGTAATACTTCACTAACTGTAACGTACAGAAGCGTACCAGCTGCTAAGCCCTGAAATGTTGACAATGTTTGGTTAGTAGATGGCGCTAGTTTTCAAGAAAGACAATGCCCTAGAACATTTCAGTAACAGAACATTAACAGTAAACAGGGGATCTTGTTTTTGTTTTTTCGAAAGACGGTCCCCATTTCGTCTTATCCACATCTTTTTATATTTTATCATTATTTTCATCACTATTTGAAATTGGAGAGGCCTATATCCAGCAGTGGACTGCGATAGCGTGATGATGATGATGATTTTCATCAGGACGAAGAGTAGAAGACTTAAGATTTGAAGACTTTAAACACTTGACATTGGCTGAAATAGCTGATTAGCTGGTTACCGTATCATCAAAAGAAGAGTAACCAGAAACTTTAGAGTACTCTGACGGTTACAATATTACCTGCATAATGGGTACAGCGACAGAATCCTTCAGCGCAGTGACACTCTCCAAGCCTGAGCCCACGGCAATGCCAGCCACAGAGCCCATACTAAACAGAGCCACACAGAAGATGTGCGTGCAGATACGGGATGGGAAGTTCTCGCACAGCTCTGCACCCAGACAAAAACCCACCACAAACTTGTGAGAAGCAACTGCCGCGAACAGCAAAAGTACCTGGAAGTAGACAAATAAATTGAAAGGTTATCATATATCTGCAGATCGTCTCCAGTTCTCCTATTTTTGTTTTTACTACATAGTATAAAACAAAGTCGCTTTCTCTGTCCCTATATCCCTATGTATGCTTAAATCTTTAAAACTGCGCAACAAATTTTGATGCGATTTTTATAATAGATAGAGTGATGGAAGCGGAAGGTTTATATATATAAATAACATCCATTAAATAGTGGAGAAATACTGGTATTTTTGATGTTTCTAATGTGATGTCGTAAATTTTTTTTTCCGCTAATATTGCAAACGCAGGCGGAACCCTACGAGATTTATCAAAATAATTTACTAAGTAATAGACACATTGAAAAGGTCTACAGAAAACCCCGTGATGGTATATATGTATTTCTTATGGATATCCCAGAATCATCTAACGTTTGGGGAGTTACATTCCTTGTTGTCGTTTCAACGCCCGCCTTTACGTAAATTTACGTTATGTGACAACAGGTAGGTATATTCTTGAGACTGCTTGATTAGACTACCTGCAATGACATAATATTTACGGATTTCGTAATGAGAGTTAGTGATGAGAGGGCCGGTAGCCATGTATAAGTTGTTTGTCTTTTGGTAAAATTTTGTCAACTATTTTAAATCGCGACGCAAAAAGTAAAATACTTAACCCTCTTCCTTTTTACGAAAATTATGCGAACGAACGAGCATAATTTGGCATAGTTGAAGTTTATATGGAGCTGTGCTGAAAAATTCGGAAAAAAATTAACTGTCGAATTCCGACGACTGAACGGCCACTAGTAAGTAGTATAATACTTCAAACAAAATTTTGTATCCTTAAAGGAGGAGTATGAAATTTGGCACACTTAGAGGCCACAAAGACGAGGAGTCTGGACTCCTCGTCTTTGTGGCCAATATATAAAAAAATTATATTTGAATTTCGACCTCTTAAGGGAAGGGGAAGGTATGGGGGTAGGGGTTCTAGGTATGGGCCTCTTGTATCTTCACTCACTCGGTGAAACACAACGCAATCGATGTTTCAAGCCGGTTTTCTGTGAGGCCGTAGTATCACTTTGGTCGAGCTGGCTCATTCATGCCGAAGCGTGGCTCTACAACGATGACTGCTGTCTGTCGGACTATCTGTTTGTTTGTTACTAATAATTTCTGGAGCAGCTGCACCGATTTTGGCGGGAATTGCACTGGCTCATGGCCATTACGATAACTGATGATATATGGACTATAGAACTTGATAAATATGGGTAAGTTATGCTACCATGAAGGAAAAAGTGTCATGTTCCTCTGACACAAAGGAAGGATCCTCCGACCAGGCGAGGTGATTATGCCTGGCGAGTCACGGCACGGCTTCTATTGGTCAGTGTATCATCGGTATATGGCGCTGTCATAAGTTTTTGTAGCCGCTGTATGTGGAAGTCGCCACTCTTCCTTGTGGAACTTGCCACTCTTCCTTTATTTGAAACTGGCTTCACCAGCTTGACTCCACGGTGTACCCTTTTTTTGTACGGAATTTTTATGGTCATGTCGGACTCGAACCGACTAAAAAAAAGGGCCCAAGCACTTTATAGAGCTTGCGCCGCCACCCCGGCTTGCTTCTGATAGGGAGACTGGTGGCCTCACCTGTCACCCCCAGACTTACGCGATGTTGCCTGGGGTGGTTATTGTAAAGGTCTAATATGAAGAGAGTGCTCCTACTTATATATATATATATAATTGTCTTCTATGATTTTTCATCCTTCTATTGTAAAAACCCACCGCAAAAGAGTGTTACCGTTTTTCCTTATAATTCATAAACTAGTAATATGTATTGTTCTATTTAATTACCTGCAATCCTACAACAAATAAAAGAGCTAGCACACATTAAAGACTTGATAACAATGTGTGTATTATGAAGCCATTATTACATTACTATTATTTTCATTTCACACTTTAAAGCGTTGGTAATAAAAGGTTTAAACAAATAGCAATTCTCATAACATAATAATAAAGTTCCAATTATATTATCAATTGTAATTTAGGTTACGCTTCGTACCATCCAATCACCAAAAACAATTGTTTTGGTATTTATGCACTCCTCGGGCTCCCACGGGTAGTGTATAACCCCCGAAGATAATGTGACACTTTCGGTTTTCTTATCATTTTCTTCTGTTCAAACCTTGTCTTGAAAATAACAAACATAAAAATGAACTATCCGATTTGGTGCACTTGATCGGAAATTATGCGCGTACGTATTCTGGTGGTTCATTTTAATTAATATAGATATGCACATAGTTTTAAACCTATACTAGCTGACCCGGCATACTTTTTCTTGTCAGATATTAATTTACTTTGACAAAAAAAATTGTACTGGGTAAAATCCATATCATTTAGGGGTATGAAAAATAGATGTTGGTTGATTCTCAGAATTACCCGATATACACACAAAATTCCATAAAAATCGGTACAGCCATTACAGAGGAGTTTGGTAAAACACCGCGACACGCGAATTTTATATATAAGACTAGCTGACTCGTCGAACTTCGTACTCATGCCATATTCATGTTCGTGGAGTAATTTTGAATTACCTGCCGAAAATTTTATTTTAATAAGCCCGTGTTAAATTACCGCAAGGCCGCAGTGTATACGACTAAGTGGACTAATAAAATACACATAACACCTCCGGTTTTCTTTTTTTATCTATGCAAACCTTGTCCTGACAATAACAAACATATTAAAAAAATAATTATCCAACTTGCTGTAGTCGATGGAAAGTTATGATTATGATTCATTTTTATTTCTATAGATTAAATATACAATACGTAGATAATGTGTTATATGCTTCTTGTGCAAAGTAAATCTCGACGTTAATATTAATATAAAACAAAAACAAATTTATCGTTTCTTACTTTTTATACCTTTTCCTATATTCAATAATAACTCATGTATACCAACTTTCTGAGCTATGTCGGTCTCATTGGTTCTCCGAGGCTCACTTAGTTCAGAACTTAGTCTTTCAGAGAGGCTCCGAGCAAGGCTCTTTCTTTTATAGGGTTCGGTACCCAAAAGGTAAATTGGGTAAAATTACTAAGACTCCGTTGTCCGTCCATCTGTCATCAGGCTAAATGAACCGTGATAGTTATTATAAATAAATTTTAAATGCATTCATCAGAATGGTAAAATGAAGGAAACGCATGTCTACGATGCAAGAGGAAAAACACACGTACCTACAAACTGTTATTGAGCAATTAGACTGATAATATATATAAAATTAACACAATATATTGCTCAAGTCTATTGCAATATTTTATTCTTGAAAGGATGTTAAATACAAGTAAAGGTATTGCCACGTGATGAGGACTAGTGTCGTAAACTATGATATCACGAATGATAGAGTAGAATTTCTACCGTGGGAGAGCCACGCTTCGGCATGAATGGGCCGGCTCGACCGGAGTGATACCACGGCCTCACAGAAAACCGGTGTGAAACAGCGCTTACGCTGTGTTTCATCGAGTGAGTGAGGATACCGGAGGCCCACCCTCACCATCCCCCTTCCCCCCAGGCCGCCATACTGTGGGTTACCATGCTGCATTGTTCTTTTTCGCATTGAGGATGGTAACCACCACTCTTGGATTCTGCTCATGCTTTCCATCAAGCAGGGCAGAGTCATTTTGGCAGCTTAAATATTAAAAAAAAAAAAAAGAATAGGAAAATCACGTTGCCAAGACCACAAATGTTTTGTTTTGTAAAATTTAGAAAATGAAGGAGGGCAAGGATCAGTTTTAAAGTTGCAAATGATCCGGGAGAAATAGGACATGGATGTAATTTATAAATTTATAGATTTTAAACTACAGTCCATTCGCGTTAAGAAAATAATGACGCATTTATCAAGTTCCGCCCCCCGACCAATCAGGTTGCAAGAAATTTTTGTTCCATATGAAAGCTTGAAATCCGAAAGGTCGTTTTTCTAGAGTTTTTCTGGAGTTCGTGTATGTGAGAGTCGAAAGACAGAAATGTACTACAGGAAGTCTTAGAAGCGTCTACTAATTGATTTAGCCAATGAATGCCTGTGGTGCTATATTGTGCCGTCAACTGGCAGGTTGTGTCTTGCTCGTTTTTCAGCCTCTGAACTACTGATCGTCTCTAGAGTCTGGAAATGAGCAACAGCCTTAAGGAAAAGCGTACTATATAAATATTCAACATGCTTTTTTCAATTTACAGGACTTTCAACGAGAAACCACAAAGGTAAATTAAATGAATTTGAACACTTGAAACTAAGCGAAACTTGTATTATGATAACTAGATTGACTGAAGTTTTTTTTGAAAATACCTACATATTATACATAGAATACACCTAAACTTCGAAACAAGAGACTGGCGCGTCACTTGGCGAGAAACGTTTGATGCGCAAAAGTAGTTTTTAGGACCCTTTGTTTGATAGAGGGACGCGAGGATTGTAGTAGCACCGTTCAGAGCAAGCGATTGGAGCATCAGTCGACTACACTTCGATTTTGTTTGTTTTGATTTGTCGCAATAAGTGTACTATGCGCGGACTAACACCAACTACGCCGAAATCTGGCCAAGTTATGTGCTAGCGCTTATACTACTGTGCCTTCACGGCAGTCAAAAATATATATGTACTGGAATGCGGCTTATTAGTTATGAAGACAATAAACAAAGAGTAAATATGTACATACATTATCACAAGGTTCAATAACACGAATAGAATCCTCATAAACATTACACTTTCACAAAAAACAAGTAAATCCATATTTTGAGATAACAGCAAGTCAAGTAATTAGCCCTGAATCCTGTTGCTGTTGATATTATTTCTGACTGCTTATTAATATGATATAGGAGAGCAGGACTGCCAGAAGACAGGTCACCTAATAAGTAAGATTGTGTATGAGACTGCTTCGTAAGAAATCCCATTGGCCTCGATATATAGGAATGAAGCTCGCAGGCTGTCTCGGGCAACAGTAGCCGGGGAAATAAGTTAACTTAGGTCATCAAATCCCCCGGTTGGCGTAAGAAAGCGGTTCCAGGATCCCTCCCGTCTCAGGCGCAGAGTGGCACACCGTGTGGTTTTAGTCGGTTCGATTTTGACACACCGCCCCGCCGCAAACCCCGGTAGGGTGAAAGCCCGACGGGGTTACCACACGTAAAAAAAAAGGTCATCAAATCCTCTCCGGATAGCGTAAGAAAGCCGTTCGCGGGTCCCTCCAGTCTCAGGCGCAGAGTGGCATACCGTGTGGTTTTAGTCGGTTCGATTCCGACACACCGTCTCGCCTCAAACCCGGTGGGGTGAAGGCCCGAAGGGGCTTCCACAAGTACACAAGTAAAAAAAAGGTAATCAAATCCCTGGTGTCCTGAAGTCATGAGCCCATAGAATATTGCACATCCACTCTTGTATTCTACTCATGCTTTTCATGAGACATTTTAAAAGCCTGAACATAAAAAAAAGCCAAGGCGCGTTGTGGGTGAGTGGAACAGTTGGACAGTTTTAGTCTGTCATGGTGTAGATAGTAAATAAATTTGTGAAACTAAACGTAAAATCCTGTTAATCTCATGTGCCTACTGGGGGAGAGCCAAGGCCGGCTCCGGAATAAACACATACCATGTTTAACTCTGATATCATACCTGAAATGATGCTCTGCAACATTCAGCAGCAAATGCCAATGGCATGCCGGCCGTGAGCCCTAAACACGCACCATATTACTGCGGTTTCACAGAAAATTTTCGAAAGAGTTCCAAATTTAAATTCATTTATTCCAGAAAGACACTAAGTGAGATTTATGAACTTTAAATTATGAAAAGAATACTGGCAAGGAAACTCCTTCCTGTGAATGAGTAAGGTACTCGGAGCTTAAAACCACTCTCACCATATTCCTGGTGGAGACACTCAAAAAGGGGGCAACCCACTTATGCCTCTTAAATTATAGTTGTTTGTATTTAATACCCCTTATAGGAACACGCAGTCTATCTATCATTTATTCATCATCTTTTCTTGTACCACTCGTAATGTGGAGTGGTACAAGAAACGCCTATTTCTTCAGTCCATCGCTTGAAATAGGTCTCTCCCATTTCACCACTGGAAGCTAGCAGGCGAAAATCGATACGCGGAGCTGGCTCCTGTCAGTATCACTCCAGCAATAGATAATATCTAAACTTCGTCATAGCGTATCAATAGAAAAGATAATTCGTTTGTCTGTTTTATTTAAATATATTTAGCAATTACGTAGATAAACTTTATCGCGACAAATAAAAAATTCGTAATGTTATTGTTTTGTTATCTTCAATAGCGTTAAACGTTATCAAAGGATGTAGGTCAATTCATTAGAGATTACTGCTCAGACAATGTTTAATGGATAGTACAGATATTAAGAAGCATACGTATATAAAACACTAAATAACTAAATCCCGAATTATCATCATACAGAAATCCGATTCAAAATGGCGTAATGGTAACGGTCCCTTCGGCGAATATTTTTTATATATTCGGGGATCGGGGATCGATACCTACACGAGTCCATCAACATGTTTGAAATTTACTGAAGCCATGTTTGGTTACGTTTGTAAAGTATTAGCTTTTACCCACGCTTTTCGCTCGTGCATAAGTGGATGTTTTCATCCACTATTTTACCCCTTATAGGTGGCATTTCCAAAATTCCTTTCTTAGTGCTCATTTACGTTATACAAAGAGCCTACATGCAGAGTTTCAATATTCTAGGTTCAGTTATTTGGGCTGTGCGTTGATCTCTGGGTATCTTTGTCAGTCACCTCTTTCATTTATATATTTATAGATTTGTATGAATATAATATTAAATAGTTAAATCTCACAAATGTTACACACTTCCGATTCCTCGACAGAGTTTTTACCCACTGTGGTAACCAGACTGCTAGAAAAAAGTAATTACTTATACAATACTATAACATAAATAAAAATATCGGACATTTAACACACAAAGCCATCTAGTCCCAAGTTAAGCAGAGCTTGTGTTATGGGTACTCGACAACTGATATAAATACATCAATACTTTTTTTGTAAATACATACATATTGTACATAGAAAACTCCCAAACTTCGAAACAAATATTTGCAGATCATACAAACATTTGGTCCGACCTGGGAATCAAACCCGAGACCTCAAACACAGCAGTCGCATACGCTACCACTGCGTCACCGGGGCAGACAAATACCTACATATTATAGATATATGTCACGCACATCTGCATAAATGTATTTAAGTAACATAATGTTACATTGTGATTGTTTTAACAGTCAGATATGCAACAGTATTTAGCTAGATTTTAGATCACTGAGAGAATTTTAAATGCCATGATTGATAACAACAGCGGATGCTTATAAAACGTTGATTAACAGCAAAATTGTGACTTGCTTTGTTTAGTAATTAATATAAGTTTATATATAGGTATGTTTACTGCTGTAATGTCTAGTATACTTACTACCTCAGTCGTGGTATCTATTATGTTTTACGTCGAATCTCTTTCTATAATCACTTCTATTCTCTTGTGTTATTGGTTAATATTTTGTTTTGACCTCGTAAGTTAGCGTTGAGAGTAGTTCCCATACACGAGTTAGTTTTCTAATAAAGTTAATTGAATGTCAAATTAGATAGGGCGAGCATAATTTGTCATCATGAGCAATATTAATGGTTCTAAGTCTGTGTGTAATTTATCAATACATTTACTATTCATTTATAAATTCATAGTTATGTATAGAATTACAAATAAATAAAATTGGAGTGTCTGTTTGTAATAAATAAATAACCGCTATTTACTTAATGCATATGTATCTACACACGTTACATATACTAAAATAACATTTTTTACAATTTTTGCCTGTCTGTATCTTTGTTCCAGGTAATCTCTGGAACGGTTGGGACTGATTTCGACGGGACTTTCACTGGCATATACCTGATGATTTAGGGACTAACTTAGACTTACTACTTCACAATAACAAACGCGGGTACACAGTAGTTAGTTATATAATAAATTTCTTTATATTAAAATCACAAAATGTATTTGGAAATATATTTTATAATTAGAAATAGTCTCATTATTTGAGATCAGGTTTTGTGGATTAGATTAAGATTCGGAACAGTCAAGTTTTAATCATTTTCTGAATAAGTAAAGCTGAGAATGATTAAATGTACTATAACGATTCAAAATGTATGCAAAGATTATTTAAATAATTCATTCATTATTCAGTATATTCTCCATCGGAATAATATTTCAAATTTAAATAAGACCAACCTTGAGTATCGCTGTAGATTTATTTTCTGCAGGTTTTCCTTAATGTGTTTATCGTTACACTAGTTGTTACCCGCGTGTTTGTCGGTTATCGCGGCAAATAGTAGCCTATGTCTTATTCTGATATATAAGCTATATTACAGTCAAGATTCATTAAAATCCATTCAGTAGTTTTAAGTGAAAGAGTAATAAACATCCAATCATACTTACAAGCTTTCGCGTTTATAATATTAATAGGAAGATATTTGGACCGTGGGAGAGCCATGCTTCGGCATGCATAGCCCGGCTCGACCAGAGTGATACCACGGCCTCACAGAAAACCGGTGTGAAACAGTGCCTGCGCTGTGTTTCACCGAGTGAAAGGTCGGCAACGCACTTGTGACACCTAACAACGAGTGTCCATGGGCAGCGGTAATCGCTTACCATCAGACGATACGTCGGCTCGTTTGCCCCCTATTCCACAGTTAAAAAAAGTTAACTTTAAAATTTTTATACGTTTCTATTATGAACATAACAAGACAAGAACGTGGACAAAATATTATCATTATGAACTACGTATATCTAAAATATACGATGTTTACCTGCCTCTGTATTCTTTGCCAATTGTTTATTATCAATATTATTTGGCACGTAAATAGACTGCAGTCTGGAATAGCACATGGCTTCCTTAGGTGGGATTTTTTAACAAGTGTGACACAAGTTATAAATTAAATGTAGCTTTATAGCTGTCCATGAGGTCTCGGTCGTCGGTCATCGGGTCGGGGCAAATATTTGTTTTGGAGTTTGGATGTTTTCTATGTATAGTGTGTATGTATTTACAAAAAGAAAGTATTTATGTATTCATGTCAGTTATCTAGTACCCATATTACAAGCTCTGCTTAGTCTGGGACTAGATGGCGTTGTGTGTTAGATGTCCGAAATATTTATTTATTAAAAAAAACTGCCTTGGTAGCGTAGAAGAAGCGTATGCGAGTGCTGTGCTGTGGAGTTTGTATGTGTTTTCTATGTATAATATGTAAGTATTTACATGGAAATGTGTGTGTACTCATGTACACGCGTTAGAAGTTATATTTCTTTTGCGTAACAAGATAAAAATGTGAAAAACTAAAATGTTGACTATAGCTAACTTCAGTGTGTAGGTTTTTCGTGATGGATGCGCGCGCATCGTAAAAATTTACTGTCATTAGTTTTCCCGAACGCGCCAAAAGAAGTATATATGTATTTATATCAGTTATCTAGTACCTATAAAACAAGCTCTGCTTTACTTGGAACTAGTTGGCGTTGTGTGTTAGATGTCCCAGTTCCCCTTTTTTTCCCCCGTGCGGAAATCCCCTCCGATAACAACTACTGTGGCATGTCGGACTCGAACCGACTAAAACCGCAGGCCATCGCCGGTACCAGGAGCCGGGGAACTAGGTGCACCCTACGAAGGAAAACCCTGGAACCCCGATGTCCCAGTCCCCTAACTTGTTACCAGTTACCACTAAGCCTCTTTTCCAAGGAAAGGCCTATGTCCAGTAGTGACAGTAGCCATAAATACCCACTTCAAAACAGAAAGTAATTATGTAAATTATTGTTCAATTTCAAGATAGCGCAGGTACTTCCCCTGTCAGAGATTATCTGTTAGGTATTGTTACAAGATGTGGGTGAACAGGAAAAAAAAGTACGATTAAAAACTGACGTGCATAATTAATGTGCATATTTTTACATTTTCCTGTTCTAATAGTACATACAGTAATATTTTCTGGTTTTATACTTTGCTACCTGAGTCCCGCGAGTTACACGCGGTTATTGTTGTAAAGACAACAGCAGGTAACGCCGAGAGTCAAAGCTAGTCTAAAAATGTAGCCTAAGTTACTCCTTAATGCATCAGTTATCTGCAAGTCTCGTCAAAATAGATCTAGCCGTTCCAGAGATAAGCCGAAACAAATAGACAGACAGACCAACAGCCAGGCAAAAATTGAAAAATGATTTTTTTTTATTTATATACCGCGTTTACATGGCTAGGGTATGGGCCTCTGCTATTGTCTCTCACTCGGTGAAACCCATCGGAAGGGCTGTTTTATACCGGTTTTCTGTGAAGCTGCGGTACCACTCCGGTCGAGCAGGCCCATTCACGCCGAAGTGTGGTCCTCCCACAGTGTGATTTAGTCTGAAAGATTCATCATCGCAGAAAAGTCCTAAAATCTCACCGGATTATGTTTTTCATGTGGTAGAAACACCCAGTGAGAAATCATTTTTGGCAATTATTTATTGCATTTTTACCCGACTGCAAAAAAGGGAGGGTTAAGTTATTCGAGTGAAAATTAAGTTATACAAACATATATATATAATATTTTATATAACTCAACCAGTCAATCAACAACCCATAATGTCCCACTGCTGGGCTCGGGTCTCCTCTCAGGAGAGGGTTAAGGCCATACGTCCCCACGCTGGCCAAGTGCGGGTTGGGGACTGGCAAGACAACCTTGTGGCTACGTAATCTTACCGTTGGATGTTTTTAAGCCGCCCGAAGGCCTCCAACTAAGCTTCACGACTGTTATCCTATGATAACAACCGGGACCGACTGCTTAACGTGACCTCCGAATCACGGAGACTCTCATTGTAACATGCCACCAGCGGTCACCCATCCAGGTACTGACGCGCCGTCGTTGCTTGCCCTCGCTGATTGTTTCTAATCACCGAGTGCAACTGGGCTATGAGCGCCGCTTTATATAACTCATGCTTCTTTAAAAAAAAAACTGAATTTACTAAAGATGACAGATATTGACGCAGTCAGGTTTCTTTTTTAATTATTTACATATAAATTTGTTTATTTTAAATACTCCCGATTTAGAAACGTATACCATCTCGCGGGGAAGTTTCCAAACGTACATGAAATGGGCATTAATAACAACTAGACTCAGAACAACAATTTGTGAATCACACAAATTATTATTTGAACCCTCAACATCTCAGCATAGTACAAAGCGGGCGACCGCCTAAACTATTACGATATGCGTGCAGTTGCCGAGGGTAACACGGATACGAATATTTGAGATCGTTCTAAGTTGTTCACGTAATAAGAAAAAAGAGACGAGCCAAGCTGCCGGCGACTGCTAGTATAACATAAATGCATCGTTAGAACTTATTTTAGAGTTGTGCAATTAAATCAAGGTAATTTGAAGGACGGAATAAGGAAATATGGATTTTTAAAACCAAAAATACTTGCTATACTGGTTAAACCAGCTTGGGCGAGAGCATTGGACTTACGAATTTTGTTGGATATTTAAAATATCGGTTGTTGTAACTTTGTTTATAGTATAGGGGCGCAAGAGCACAAGTATTTTATGTTTGTGCCTGCCAAAGTGACTCTACCCTGATGGAAAGCGTGAGTTGAATCCAAGAAAAGAGCGTACTCCTTCTTAAAAGGCCGGCAACGCACTTGTGACGCCTCTGGTGTTGTGGGCGTCCATGAGCAGCGGTATTCGCTTACCATCAGGCAATAGGTCTGCTCGTTTGCCTAGGGATATATTATTAACAAAAATAACGGTGGTCACCACACTCATTACAGTCTAGGAGCCAGTGAATATCAGTTTACACCCATCTGATAATTAGCTGTAACTTTATTTTCTTGAAATTGTTTTAATTAATGAACACATCGGCTTTCCTATAACTGTAATGACTTTTTTCTATTGATTTCTTTTTCTCAGTCAAAAGGCCTATGGTTATACCATTAATTATTTATTAAACAACCTTTATTTTGCTACCAAATTCGATTAGTTATTAGCTCGGTGTATTTACCTATATTGACTTACCTGTTAAAAACCATATAGAAATAAGTAAGGAAGCCTACTTAAACATATTCTTTTTATACCAAACTCACATTTTGGGACTTAGTTGGTTATCAATAGAGTGAAAGGGATGAAATTATTTGTTAAAAATTAATTTAATTCTAAAAATAGTCAGTCTGTTTTTCGATAGGCAAGCCATCATAGATGTGTTAAATAATTAGTACAATATTAAAAAGAAAAAGTTTAATATGATTATCAGACGGGTGTAAGTGGATCTTCACCGGCTCTTGTGCTACTATGGTGGCCCACACTATGGGCTCTAGTGATGCTTTTGTATCATTGGGCCTCCGGTCCCGCAATCACCAACGAAACATAACAGCATGAGTGCTGTCATTGTAGGTTAGTCTTCTGTCTGAGATACTGCGGATGATATTAGTCTAAATAATTAGCCTATATGCCAGTGAAAGTCCCGTCAAAATCTGTCCAGCTGATCTACAAATTACCCCGAACAAACAGACAGGCAGACACACAGAGAGACATAAAAATATATGTTTTTGGACGTTAGTACTGTACTGTATATAAATTCATATGCATTTAGTGAAAAGCTGTTAATTTATTAATGAATATATGTATATTTTTCCCAGTTAATTTCGTTAAAGAATGATATTTATTTATTTATACATCATGCCCATTCGGTGCATTGGCGGATTTAATTGCCAACGGCGTGGCATTATCTACCAGTCAACTATTAGGTGATGCAGAGAAAACAAGGAGTAGGTGCATTTTGGTTGAAAAGTGTATGAGATTATAAACTAAACAGTAAATTGACATAACATATATACCTATCATATATAAACCTATACACATTATACACATAACCGAATACATTTACTTACTTATGTAAATACATACATACGCATATACATACCGAACCTACAGGCAAGGAGTCCCTCCCGATGATCAACTCCTGATTTTCACGGAAGCTTACGTAACTTAAGAGGCAGCTGCTTCGACTTTTAACTGGAGCTATACAGACATCTTTTCACTCTCTTGTTACAGACAGCCCCTATGCAAAGCATGCATGGAGGAGTAAGAAACAGCCACCCATGTCATCATGGCATGTCCTGGGGTGGCAGAATACCGGGCGAGACACCTCGGATCGGCAATGAAAAAGGTCTGCTAGACTTCCTAGAGTATATGGGTTAGCATGAATAATGCCGACCAAAATAGGTTCATTCAAGTCGTCGAGTTACGGAAACCCAGCCCGCGAGTTCAATTCAATATAGTTACCACTAATAATAGTGGAAGATAGTCAATTGTTTTACAAGGTACTGCTTCACTTTTGCCTTGAACGTAAAAGTGGTTGAGATCATCCTGATTTTCAGAGCTCATTCTTATAGAACAAACAGTCCATTCTTCTATAGAACAACTTTTACAACGTTTACAAAGGATGAGCCAACAAACTCAGACGGACAAAAAAGTAGGTTGTTAGAAGACCGTAGGTTTGAATATGTTGGCGAAGATGGGTTATTAAAAAAAGAGTATAAGTCAGTGAGAGCAGACGATAGTAGATGATATTTATTCGATGACGTAGGCGAATCGGTAGGGATAAGGGGATACAGATTCGCCCTAATGAACCTGATGAATGAATGAACGAACCTAAATCAAAACTAGACAGGTTTCCGATTCATGTTTCTTTCTGTATATTCTGTATATTCTGAGCATTCGCTGATGCAAGCTCCTGTTAATTTAAAACTATATCCGCTTAATTGGTTGGCGAAATTTAATAGAAACTGTATATGTAAACTATAATACTACTAATTAATTTAATGAAAGCGATTAGCACAGATCTCCCTCATTAAACTCCAATACACAAATATCAAAAGACTGGAATCGAATCGACTTTAATCCTGTTCGTGACGAGTCAATTGTTTCATCACTGTCGCCATTCTTTCGAAGTGGCAAATTGTCCTGTGATAACAGGTTATCGTGACTTGCAATACTGCAGGTCGTGGAGGTCAAATCATGGAATTATACAACGCATTATATAACCTATAGGCACATTAAAGATTCGTTCGCGTAGCCTATAAATGTTATGTAGTTGAGTCACAATAAAGTAATCAAGAAATATCTTGATATATTAAAATATTTGTACATATTTTTGTGGGATCTATCAAATTTCGGTGGTTATGTCGAAAACTACACGACGTCTCAGGTAGGTACTATAAGTTGGGGAACCAGGTGAATCCTTGAAAGGAAATCCCTGGAACCCCGACGTACCTCGGGCTACTTACGATTTGTAAATTTCCTCTTTCTGTGTGGGAAACTCGATGTTCCTTTCCTGCTCATTCTAGAGCGCGCGCGTATAATAGCATCGCCTTCCTCCTTGTTTGACTAGATTGCTTAAAAGTACAAATATTAAGTAGGTATTAAGACGTTGCGAACATTACTAGTAAAGTCCTATGCATGAATCATTGTGGTGACTATTTGTGGCTACAATTGAACAGAGTCAAGGAACAAAGCAGATTGTAAGAGATAATATTACTCTTTTAATGATAACACTCATCATGTGAAATCGTAGGGCTATTTAGGCTGTGAACTTATGGAGTCGGTGACATCATGAGTTCGATATATGTATTAGCTAAGGATGTCCACGTGCTTAACATGGATCATGTTTAGTGATAGATTTTTTTATATTGGAATCCTGGCGACTATAATCTTTGTTCTGCCAGGTCTGCATATGTAGCTGCCTTCATATTAAATGTTTCTCTATCCGTGAGAAGCTGGAGCAATTCGATAGTTTAATTTACACCCAGCTATTAAACAGTTGTATCTAAGCCAAGTATTGAACCCTGAAATCACATGGGTTCCTCATAGCGTAGGGCGCCTCAAAGGCCGTTAGGGTCGTTTTAAGAGAATTATCACATACTACGGGCTCTTGAGTCCTCATGAAGAAGAAGACACGAAGGTATTTTACACTGCCTGAAACTCGTTTTTGAAAGAAGGATCTTTAAGTTCTAGTATACCATTCAACAACCTGGAGTGTCAGCTTGGCAACTACGTTCAAAAGTAAAGATCTACAAACCTCTGACGCAGAAAAACTACGATTTTTTTTTAATGTATTTTACTTTAAAATTGTAGGACAACTTACAGCTAAATATTACTAAAGCGTACAAACTTATTACAAAGATGGTCAATAAGTAGACAACAGAACCAGTAGATAGAACAAAATAAAACATCTCATAAAAAGTCTTTCTTTAAAGATTAAAAATATTGTTCCTTATGTGGTGTCTTTTATAAGTTGTTCGTTATTATTCTCGTAAATAGTATCAAGTATTTATAGTGGCGTCCGAATATCCGGATGCCTTTCACCAATGCTCTTTAGGGTACTAAACAACTGGTTTAATTCAAGGTCTGACAAGGTTTATTGAGGAACTGTTGCTATGCTCTTTTATCATTAAAGGACGATCTTCGGCTTAGTTTACGCAATGGTAGAGAGAAATATAAGTAACATTATAATTTATCATCCCCTATTCACATCTGTACAAATAAATAAAACTGGAGTGTTTGTAATATTAAAATAACCGCATTCTACTAAATGTATAGTAGTATATAAACCAAAATAACATAACATAACACTTGTTCCGGGTAAACTCTGGAACGGCTAGACGGATTTCGACGGGACTTAGACTGCCAGATAGCTGATGATATAAGGAATAACTGAGGCTACTTTTTTTTAAACTAGCTTCGCTCCACTGCGTTGCTGGCGGTTACAACAACAAACGCGGGTAACACCGCGGGGCTCAGCTAGTTAAATATATATTTCTCGTGTAACTTTGTTGAACTCCAAAACTATCTGATTTTCAAATTTTTTTAAATGTGTTTTTATTGGCTTGCCTAAGACAGGATACTCACCATCACTCATAGCCTAATAGGTAACGAGCATGATTGCAAAGAGATGCAGACAAAGTTGCATGGGTCAGCTAGTATAGGTATATACAAGATAAATTACACCCAGACACAACAAATCATTTTGCTTATCATGCACTTATTTATCCATATTTATCATGCACTTATATATGCATGTGTAGTTCATATTTGCTTTTTTTATTAGTCTTTCGACGTCATATTTCTTACTTCTTTGTTCCCTACTTTGTTGAAGAAAGGTCAGAGAACTGAGAGCCTATTGTGAGTTTATTTAAATTAATTTGATCGTCACAAGGGTCGCTTTCGACGTTGTAATTGGCCCGCACTGCCCTCACCGCTCAACTCTTAGCGAATAACGCCGTCACTCTGAATCAATCGTTTATGAACTGATTTAGAAAATTATTTTGTAGATTTGGGATGATATTTTATTTCCATTCAAATTAAAAGTAAAATATTATCATTTTCTTTTCTTTTTCTGTACAAAGAGTTTTTACCAATTTAAGAATGATCTATACAATTTATTATTGTTCACCGTAATGTAGGCGCTTTGAAGGTGGTTATACTTTATTTTACTTTGATATAAGCATTTACAGAATCTTAAACCTCTCTCCATATATATGTATGGGTATGATTAAATGGCTGCCATTGATGTACCTGTAACTCTCGATTTTTAGGTATCTTTAAACGGCGATAGTATTAAAAATACCCCCTTATGATACTAAAAACAACATGAAAATAAAGTCGACTTGAAATTTGGGGGTCAATCTTTTATTAATATCTTCCACAGTTATGTGGTCTCACACCGATTATACGTGAAACCCGTATCCAGGAAATTACCGAGAATCAACTAACGCATTAACCTAAAGAATAAACAAAACAAAATTTTCCTTATGGTGACGTTTTAGGTATATCAAGTGTCATCTCACTGGGTCGCCATAGTGCGGGTCACCATGCTCATACTTTCCATCAGGCAGAGCAGGTTTCCACCCCTTTCATTTATGCGCAAATCCCCTCGGATACCATCCGACTGGCGGTTATATCGGACTCGAACCGACTAAAAACCGCACACCATCTAGGGTACCAGAAGCCGGGGAACCAGGTGTACCGACGGAAGGAGATCCCTGGAACTCCGACGTACCTCGGGCCACCCACTGTTTGTAGGTGGCCTCTCCTATGTGGGAGAGTCTCCACCCCTATTCATCTGGTGAGTGTCATAAGAGCCGACCAGGAAAGCAAACTGCGCAGGCCAACAACAAATAGAAGCAATCTTTACGCAATCTCTTTACGAATCCGTCTAGAAAGCGTGGTGTAGGATCCCAAAACCTTTTTACTGAGGCGAGGCCTATGTCCAGCAGTGGAAAAAGTCTGTTAATAAGGATAACTGAATGTAATCACACACAAACTTAACAAACATAAATCGAAGAAGTAAAAAAAGGAACTAAAATAATTAAAAACCTGACTATAGTGTAAAAAACTAAATGTATGCACATATAAACAAAATTTTCAAACTGGACTATATACATATCAATGGACTATATACATATGTATGATTATTCATATATTCGGCAATATTAACCTCCCGTTTTGTGTTTACAGGGTCTAAAATAAGACACACTTAAATAAATACTGAATCGAATTAAATATTAGAAAGATTATACTATTTCCTTTCCTAAACTTAATTTATTCATATATTTATTATGTACAGAAAATTAAAAACATAACAATAGATAGTTACGAAGTTATAGAAGTGACAATTGGCGGTCTTATCGCTCACGACGATTTCTTCCAGCTAACCTTAAAACGGATTTAAGCTGTTTAAGATTTTTCAGTCAGTCAATACAACAGTAACACAAGTAAATATTTTAAATTTTTAAACAATAAATAAATGAAAATGCATCCGTACACTATAACCACACACATATACACACAGAATAAGCATGACGACAACTTTGAGAAGCGGTTTCATGATGTTCGGAAGTATCTCTAAATGTTAAATAACAGTTTTATTTCTACTAAAACTAAGATTTGGTAGGAAAAAATCGAGATTTTAATTTGAAGTTTAAAATACATGCATACCGTGTACAATGAGCAGTATCATTACATTTCAAATACTGCAAAATAATTTATTTAAAAGAACTGGATGTAATATATTCTTGATTTTAAATGTTTCCACTCCTCACAAGACATCACAACAGGAAAATAAGTGTAGGTATGTCGATTAACTTATGCCTAACAAAATGACTTCGTAAGGTTTGCACTTCTAAGTTTTTAGGTTCAATTTAAAAAAAAAAAGAAAACTAAGGATTAGAAGGCTTTACAATATTAGCCTATCGCAGTCCACGGCTGGACATAGGCCTCTCCAATTGCATGCCACTTGGTTCAATCCGCGGCTTCCGTATCCAGCTCCTGCCAGACGTTTTGAGCAGATCAACACTCCACCTGGCCTGTGGACGTCCTACACGACGTTTGCCGTGATACGGTCTCGACTCAAGAACCCGGTTACCCCAACGGTTATTAGTTCTACGGTTAATATGTCCAGCCCACTGCCACTTCAGCTTGCTAATCCTGTGGGCTATGTCGATGACCTTATCTACACATGATCGCGAATAACGCCACGGAGCAAAGAAAAGATAAATCCTATGTAAAAAGTGTCCTGTGTCCTAAGCTTAAGCTATCTCCCCACCAATTTTCAGTCAAATTGGTTCAGCCGTTCTTGAGTTATAAATAGTGTAACACAACTTTCTTTTATATATAAAACAAGATTCTTATTAATAATTTACTGTCGTGTATACCTTTTAGCATTTGACCGACTTCAAAAACAAAAGAGGGAGGTTTTTTTGCAGTCATTTTACATTTATTAATTCATCATCTTTAAATACTATATATATATTCTTACGTATACTTAAAATAGCAACTAAGTAATAATAAACGTTTGCTGTAAATCATATCACTTGACCTTACTTAGTGTATTTAAGAGTCTATTACTGAAGCTACGAATAAGATTAGATTAGATAGTATGTTACAGTTACACGTTTACGAGGAAAGTAGGTATTTATAGAAAACTAGCTGAGCCCCGTGGTTTTTAATATGTTATTTTGTTCTTGTAACGTGGGCAACACCGCGGGGTAAGTCTTAAAAAAGTAGACTAAGTTACTTCTTATATCATCAGCTGTCTGCCAGTGTAAGTGCCCGTCGAAATCGGTTTAGATGCTCCAGAAAATATCCGGTACAAACTGACAAACAGACAAAAATTAAAAAAAATATTTTGGCATATGTACCGTGTGTACACACTTAAACATCTAGTAAAAAGCGTTTATTTTAATATTACAAAGAGACATTCCAATTTTACTTATTTGTATAGTTAATCTTTCATTGTATTCTATTCAACTATGTTGGGTACTTGGGTCGAATATGGTCAGCCGGAAAATATAGCCACAATGAAAGCACTAAAATTTTTAACAACTTAACGCGATCTGAAATAATCACTAGCGTTGCGTGTTCCCGAACGGTATACCTGTCAATCTTCCCGCGCGCCCTCTTGTCGTATAAATAAAGTGAGCAAGTAACGAATTATTAAAAAAAAACAGGCTGCGTATTATTTTTTTTATTTTATTTTTTTTATTCTGATGTACCCAGTGTCACTCTCACGACTAAGACGAATCTATTAGTAACACTCACATAAAAAATACGTCAAGCTGTTTAGGCTATAGGGCGTGCCAAAGAAATATAAATACATACATACGCTCGAAAAACATAACCCTTCTTCTTTTGCAATCTGGTAAAAATATTGTTGAGGTTAATTCAAAAAGTCTTGAAAGATAATGACATAACGAATGAACCGGAACGCAGTATTAATATTGACGTAAAGGGTTACCAGCTTAATTTGCACAAATCACCAGACGTTTTAGCTGAACGTGGATCCAAGAGCGTACAATTAGTAGTACCAGAACATGGCGAGAATATCACAATAGTTTTACACAGCGTTGCCTGACGTACCACTTTTGGCGGGACATCCCGAATTTAGAATTAAGAATTTAATGTCCCGCTTTTTGGGGATAGCTGGCTGGATCCGAGAGTGCGGGAAGTGAAAATGCTTTATCGTCAACAAAATTAACAGGCAATAAAAAAATATATGGAGGCGCTCATAGCCCAGTTGCACTCGGTGATTAGAAACAATCATCGAGGGTAAGCAATGATGGCGCGGTCAGTACCTGGATGGGTGACCGCTCGTGGCATGTTACCATGAGCGTCTCCGTGATTCGGAGGTCACGTTAAGCAGTCGGTCCCGGTTCTTATCATACGATAACAGTCGTGAAGCTTAGTTGGAGGCCTTCGGGCGGCTTAAAAACATCCAACGGCAAGATTTACGTAGCCACAAGTATTCTTGCCAGTCCCCAACCCGCACTTAGCCAGCGTGGGGACGTATGGCCTTAATCCTCTCCTGAGAGGAGACCCGAGCCCAGCAGTGGGACATTATGGGTTGTTGTTTGTTTGTTGTTTAAAAAAATATAAGACACACTATTGCGACCATTCCATGGAAATGGCACCGGCTCTTTCAAAACCAGGATTTAGGACGATCGCTAGTAGAAAAACAAAAATAAGGAGAACTACCTTTTTAGTCACTCACATTCATATGTCATAAAGGTTATATATACATACGTTATTTTACTTTGTCCCGCTTTTGACGAAAAAATCCAGCTTTTTCTATTCATCAAGTTTGTGTATAAAATCAAAATGACACGATGACGGTAGAAACAAAAATATCTAGTTAACTGTGGAGATGATTATCTAAAATGGCGGTTCACCGTTTTTTAACTAACTTAAAGTAACTTACGCTACGTTTAATATAAAATTAGAAATAATGTTAATATTGATACGCAAATCAAGATGTCTATTAAAAATAATCCTACCTTGAAAACAATTTGAAAGTCAAATTTTTATACGTAACGTTATGTCCGCGCCGTGTATATTTAATTTAATGAATTTCTTTAAAACGAGCATTATCATGTTGTACCATACGCTATGCTCATTTATATCTTTGTCTATCTATATCAATAAATAAATTTGAAGTGTCTGTTTGTGATTTCAAATTAACAAACTAAATGTAGGTGAAGGAAATAGGATACGAACATAAAGTAACGATATTTTTTATATCTATCTGTCTGTTTTTTTCCGGTTAATTACTGGAACGGCTGTACCGATTTTGACGTAACTTTCACTGGCAGATAGCTGATGACATAAAAAATTACTTGGGCTACTTTTTAGACTAAATTCGCCTCGTGGTGTTACCTGCCATTGTTTAACAACAACCGCGAGTGAAAATGCCACTGTAAGCGTTGTATAAAAAATTATCAGATGTGTACAAAATATCGAAACATTTTGATGTTTGAATCTCAAAAAAATTGTAGAATTGTTTGTCAATATGAACCAAGTCAATTATTTTTGTTACTTATTTTAAACAAAAAACTATCCACGAGTTTTGAATTTGTTTTTCTACAGTCGATTTGTCCATCCAAAGGTTCCCTGTAAGAAATTGCTTTTTAGCGACATGGCCGCTATTTGTACATACAATAACTGTGTCAATTGGTGTACAATAATGATCATACTACAGGACAACGATTTGTGCATCACAGAAAGTGTTGTCCCATGTGGTATTCGGACCCACAACACTTGGCGCAGTAGAAAGCGGCGTGGCGACTGTTTAAATCAGTAGGCCAACTGTGCAGTCGTTATCGTCCCTATGATGACGGTTTCGAAATATGAAGTGTCCCGACTCCTATTCATCTCGCGGGTGTCGTAAGCGACTGGGGGAGCAAACTGCCTAAGACAATAGAACTGCAAAATGAAAGAAAACTTGAAACAACCCTATTTTTTTTTATTTTTTTTTTACGTGTGGATATCCCCTCGGGCCTTTACCTCACCGGGGATTGAGGCGGGGCAGTGTGTCGGAATCGAACCGACTAAAACCACACGGTGTGCCACTCTGCGGTTGAGACGGGAGGGATCCGGGAACCGCTTTCTTACGCCATCCGGACCCCTCCCAGCGCCTGCCCGCACTGAAGCGGGCTCCGACGTTTGATGGTAAAACTCTCAATTTAGGCGACGTACGGCACACGCCTAACGTCGCCCCCTCGCGGCTGGCCTGAGAAGCGGATGGAGGGGAAAACCCGTCCCGCCCATCCGCGGCCACACTCAGGGCGGTATGAGGCGCTGGTTGGCACGCCGCGTGGAGGTCGTGCTCCCGAGCCTTCTCCGCCGCCTCCTTCTGCGAGATGACTTCCTCGCAGAAGGTCGCGACCGTGGTAAAACTGCTCTCGCCGCCGGCCATGGAGCGTACGACGGCCGGCAGCGAGAAATCTCCTCCGATAACTGCAGTGAGGGCCCGACGCTGCGGCGCCCAAGCTGGGCACACCGCAGCCCATCTGGCTTGCATGGTATATTATGCTAAAACCAGCAGTGCACTATTAGAGGCTTTTGATGATAACAAAATTCAACAGACTTTGTTTATTTGTTTGTTTACTGGGCCATTTCCACACTTAACTTCTTGATTGGGCCGTTGTACGTGAGTTTGTCATCTTCCTACTCCAACCATCCTAGACCATCCCAGAAGATCAGCAGCCTTTTCAGGCTACTACATGCTCCCGGGAGTGATGTTGATTGAAGGATGTCCGTCCGTTGATCTACACTTCTACATTCTGTAATAACGGGCAGCGGTGTTTCTTCGGCCTCCATTCATCCCCTGTACAGAGGGCTGTCTGTTGCGCATATAGTGAATAGGTGGTTGTTTAGTGACAATGCCTTGATTCGTCACACTTAAGATAAGATGACGAACCTTTGACCTTTGGCGCACGAGTAGTTTCTTACGACTAAAAAGCAAAATAAGCCTTACCTGAGTGGTGTTCTCTTGCAAACCAATCGCCAAACCTTCCAAGACACTATGAATGAACAGAGCAGAGAGCAATCCAACAACACTAGAAGAATTTCTATTGCACGGCTCAGTATGATTCACATGACAAAGTTCCGACCCTCCGTCGTGTCTCTCTCTCAATTCCCCATCGTCTCTTATCAGCAAGCTGGACCGTTCCCCAAGATCCCGCCTTTCTTGATGATGACTGTTACTCTTATAAACCAGATGGGACAGTTCATCCACAAGATAAACCGTAAAAAATCCTAAACACAGCATTAATTCTGAATATTCTGGTAATTTTTCTCTGGTTTCTGGTAACATGTGGACCAGTGAGGTCGACAAGAGCAC
The DNA here is from genome assembly GCA_003709505.1 of Hyphantria cunea. Classification (NCBI taxonomy): domain Eukaryota; kingdom Metazoa; phylum Arthropoda; class Insecta; order Lepidoptera; family Erebidae; genus Hyphantria; species Hyphantria cunea. The sequence goes on along the minus strand of PKRV01000301.1, from coordinate 6,247 downwards.
TCCTCCTCCGAAACACAGGAGACATGATATGAGAAACGGATGACTCTGTCGCGTCCTTTCGGAGAAACAGGTAGGCAGCATGCCTGCTAGGAAACTTCCGATGCCAAGAGCCAGCATGGAAATTGCTCGAGCAGTTACAGCTTCCATCTTGATAGTTTTAAACACTTTTTTGTATTTCACACGAGTTTTCGTATAGTTTTATTGTTGTTTTCACAATTCTCAACACTTATTTAAAACTGAAGGTACACAGAAAAATGTTTTAAACGTATAACACATGCTATAATATATAATACATTTAAACTTTATCAGTTTTTTTTTACAAATGTTTATCTATAAAGAACAGACAGTGTGTATAACGGCGCGAGCAACCGCGCGGCGCGGGATCTTAAACTAAATAGACAACCGAGTCAACCGACCGCCTATATCAGAATTAAATGTGTGTACAGATATAATTTTACCACAAGAATATTTAACAACCTTAAACCTTTACGCTAAAGCTCATAATCGAATGACAGTATTAAAAGGAGTTGTAAAATTAATAAATATCATATTAAGCGACTAATTTAAATTGAACTGCCGTGCTATGTATTCGTTATTATTACAAACGGAAATCAAAAAGGCATAGTAAGGTCAACATAACATGGTGATTAACAAAGAATACTGTGTCGATGAGTAAACAATGAGGCGTATATACATAAATGGATTTGTATGACTAATTCATATCAATTTTGGTTACGTCACTTTTAACCTTTTTAGGGTTGTCGCATTTCTGTTTTGAGTGAAATAATTATTTTTATCATAACATTCACGAATGACATAATAATTACTCTGGTTACAACAGCTGTATCAGTCGTGGGAAAGAAATCACGAGGCAAGCACACTACTGGCGGTAAGCGGTTAGCGGCAATGTAACACATCATAAACACAAGTACAAACTTACATATATATAAATATATTCAAATAAAAATATACGTTATTCTATTTATACACTATGCATACTGAAATATAAGGATGGATGGATGATACAGTTAAGCTACTTCATCAAGAGTGAATTCCTATTCAATTCCTGTTAATTCCTCGTCCACTTTAAGAGTTTATGGGTAGTAAATAAATAAAATAAATAAATATTTTGAATATCTAACACACAACACCATCTAGCTCCAAGCTAAGCAGAGCTTGTGTTATGAATACTAGATAACTGATATAAAAACATACATACATACATACGAGAGAAAGAGAAAGAGATAGAGAGAGAGAGAGATAGATATTTTTTAAATTTGTAAATTACAAAAATGAATATCAAAGTCTTCTTCCTGAGTACGCTTGACAACCCTAGCTACTTTAGCTATATAAGTTGGCTTGAACAATTAATTAAACTACTAGGACTAGCTAGCACTGTGTTAACATGGTGTGTACCTAGGGCTAGTAACAGGAATATTCTGCAGTATATAATCCACAAGGTTCTGAATCACGGTTTCTTCCATTAACTACAATAACCGTTGTTTTGAAATATAGGTTGCTTATAATATTTGTAGTGGTAGAAATTCGACCCTAATTCTATCATTTATTTGTTTTTTTCTTTATTTTTAATAGCTTTCTGCACTCCTCTTTTTTGCAAGCTTTAGCTGTGCTAGCAACGTCTTGCCCCCTGCACTCGGCCAGTGTGGGTTTAAGAGAGAGTCTATTGAGAGGAGACCAGAGCCAGTGGGACATTATAGGTTGTTGATAAAACTGTGCTAGATTTCATACCGTTCCCATTATTTTCGTAAAACATACAATAACAGATAACAAAATTTTGCTCTCGGCTCGGCTCGCGTGTATTTCGGTTATCGCGGTTTAGAATACCCTGTTTCTCCTCGAGAATCAATGTATTATATGTACCATGGTAAATCAAATTGAAATTGGTATTGCGGTTTAGCCGTGAAAGCGTAACACACAGACAGAATTACTTTCAAATGTGTAAAATCGCTATATTATTCCTAAGGCTTCGCCAATGTTCTTAAGTCTAAAGCCCATCAACCAGACAGAGTTATTTCTATTTCAAATTGATAATGTTATCATGGATATGCATTTTCTGGGACATATTAAAATTATAGGTCACTAGATAAAAACTCAAACTAAACAAAGCGTGTATTTATGCGAATCTAGAACAGTTAGAACCAAGAACACGAGTTAACATAATACCTATAATAACAGTACATAATATTATATTGACTCATATACGGACATCTGCTTCCAAATAAGGCAGAGTCTGTTGTGGGTAATCGAACTCCTGATAAAATCCATTAAATACATACACATTTAACTGCCTCGGTGGCACAGTGTTAGCATACAACTGCTGTGCTTGCGGTCTCAGGTACGATTCCCGGGTCGGATGTTTGTATGATCTGTAAATATTTGTTTCGGAGTTGGGTGTTTCCTATGTATAATATGTATGTATTTTTTATCAGTTGTCTGGTACCCGTAACACAAGCTCTGCTTAGTTTGAGACTAGATGGCGTTATGTCTTGAGATGCCCGAAAACTATTTATATTTATTTGTAGGTAAATTACACCCAGATATTGAAGAAATGATCGATTCATACAACTATTTGTACTGGGTGGGAATCGAAGTCACAATTTTGGAATCGAAGTCTTTGGATTTAGAATATCTAACCACTAGTTAACTAAACCCATCGCTATATCTAGTACTAGCTGACCCACGCAACCTCCCTTACGTCTCCTATTAGCCGTAGTGTAATAATTTCCCCCGTTTTTGTAACATTCTTCATTGGTGCTCCACTTCTATTGGTCTTAGCGTGGTGATGTATAGCCTATAGCTTTCCTCTGTAAATGGTCTATCTGACAATGAAAAAAGTTTTCAAATCGGAGCAGAAGTTCCTGAGATTAGCGTGCCAAGCAAACAAACAAACTCGTCAGCTTTATTTAGAAGTACATAAAATTATCTTTACCAAACTCCTCAGAAACAGCTGGACCAATTTTTTATGAAATTTTGTGTGTATATCGACTAGGTCTCAGAATCGGTCAACAACTTTCCATTTTTTTTCGTGTACTAAAAATATTTTCAAGAATGGGATATGGGGATGAGCCTCCCCACACCCCAAAGGCCAGCAATAAGTTGAGGGTGTCCATGGGCGGCGATAATCGCTTACCATCAGGCGATACATCCTTTGCTCCCTATTCCATAAAAAACACGAAAAGTAATGCAAATAGATAGGTATACATAAATTCCATTTGTTCACATTCATTCACTGTAACATTTTACATATATTATATATTACAGTATTATTAAGAAGAATACAAATAATCGTGTAAATTATTGTATTTCATTAAGATTTGTCTTGAAAATATATCTTAAACGTAACGTTGGCAGGTGGCCTGAATCTATCAAAAAAAATAAGCCCACAATACTCAATACGGAGTTTCGCGCCGATTTTTTCTTCATAGGAACCTCGTAACTGGAGTCATTAACATAACGTTTCGAAAGTGCCTGAAAAAGTCTACTAGAAATAAAATCTTTTTAAATTTGATAATTCCACATGGAGAATATTTAAAGAATTCATCAAACGCTTACATCTCTTTTACCCAAACATTTTGAATGTCCAATTGTCATGAACGCATCTGTTTACATATCAGAGCCATTGTGATGTGAGTGTACTCTTATGTTCACTATTGAAATGGTGCATTACCCCCAGAATGAATAACGTTTGGTGTCTATAGCTTCGTTTGCACTAGCCGCGAAAGTATTGTAGTTCCATCTTATGCCGTTTTCTTCTATTTTTTTTTTATCAGTCAATGTCGTCATTCATACTGTCGTTTATTTCTCTGTGTAAAGGTTTCAGCGGTTTTTGTATGTACCTATTGGTATATACAGAGATAGATGTTTCACATATATATAACAAATAACACCCAGACTTAGAGCATAAACTTTTGAGTACGAATCTTCACTTTACGGAGTATGCATAAAATTCTTTAAGCTCTCTTTAAATATTCGCATTAAATAGCATACTCTATGGTAGATACTATTCCAAGAATGAAAACTGGAACCTGACATCTTTCAGAAAGTTATCAATCTTCGTCATTCGTCGTAATTTCATTTATTCAACAGTGTAATTATCGAGATATGAATGAGTTACTGCAAAAACATGGATGCTCAAACGTCTTTACAGTTCCTGAGGGACTTAAAGAGCTAATGTCAGATATTACAAGAGAAGTGAGTTATGTTGTATGCTTATTTATTAGATTGAACTTAAATAGTAACGTTCAGTATAATAATTTCATATTCATCAGATAGCAGTTCTCGTAATAGCGTGGGATTCCTTATCTGCTATTCAAACCAATGATAGCCAGATTGAAAACCGTTGCCTTAAACCCAATTCTGATTGGATGTTATTTGTATGTTTTAACATACTTCAGTGATAATCCGTCATCCATCATCAATCCATCATTACGTTAACAGACAGATGTACCTCCTCCATCCGTCCACAATGTTTTTTTTTTTAAATTATCTATGCGTATACCTAATTAAATACAAAGAAAAACAAATAAGGAAATAATTCCGGTAACGCCTGTCATCATTTTAATGGCGTTATACCTACGACTTGAAATATTTGCTATTAATTAAGAAATAAATACTAAAGTATTGCTGAAACCGTTACGAATTCCACATATTACGAAAAATATGGTTCTATCTAACAAAGATGTACAAAACGCAATAAAAGTTCTCAAGCTGATTAGTAAAGAACTTGCAAACATTAAGAGGTGAGCAATAGTTTGTAAGACTTTCAATATATTTTTCCACAGGTGCTTCGAGCTCAACCAATAAAGCTTCTCGACTTCATAGCAAACTATCTGTCAGCCTTGATCATCACACGTGAGCATGGCATCATGGCAGTTAGCATCCTCGACGACCTGTGCGATTGCCGCCCTTCGGTCTCCGAGCATTTACTGCAGCTCGGCCTGGAGCGTTCTCAAGCTGAAGCTTTAGCGGAGATTATCAAGACTGAAATTGAATTGTCTGATCCTCAACCAGGAAAAGGTTAAACTCGATTTATTCCATGAAGGTGGAAATATGTTTTGTTTGCAGCGAGAACTTCAGTAAATTATTTTCGATCTTCAGTTGAACAGTAATTCCAATAGTCTTTACGAACCTCCCTTAGCGAGAAGCTACTACACGACGCTGGCACGACGGGGACGGTAGTTTCGACGATGACATCCGTTATGGAGGATTGGCTCGAGAGGTATCACGGAAGCCTCTCATACATAACGCAGACGACTCGGGCGACGGAGATCGTTTAGCGATCCTCCTTTAGCGTCCTCCATAAGCGCAAGCCTGGTGGTGACAGATGAGACTACCAGTCACCCTAGCAGAAGCAGACCGGGTTGGCGAGCTCTATATAGTGCTTACGCCCCTTTCCTAAATAGAAAAGGAGCAACGGGGTCCCTAGGGAGCCATCTACGTAGACGGCGCGAGGTGCGTCGGGGTTCCAGGGATTTCCTTTCAAGGATGTACCTGGTTTGCCGGTTTCTAGTACACAAAACTGTATGTGGTTTTTAGTCGGTTCCAGTCCGACATAGCCACCAGACGGTGGTATCCAAGGGGATTTCTGCCAAAAAAAACCTCGCTGATTTCTATACGAACGGGTCGGCTTGGCCGGAGCAGTACTACCCTCTAATAAACGATCAATCTAAAGTGTGAGTATTTATACTGTTATGTTTAGTTGGAGAGTACGAGACCGGAAGCCCAATGATGCAGAAGCATCTCAAATAAGTAGGCTCACCATGCTGCATTGCTGCATTGTCTGTAATCAAAATGAATATGATGACCACCACTCTTGGAATCTGCTCATGCTTTCCATCAAGCAGAGTAGTTTTGACAGGATAATACATTAAAAATCTATTAGTTAACAAGCTTTATTCTTCATTCTTTTTTAAGAAAACATCAAAGAGTATTTGATACTGAAGAAATTGCTGGCCAAGGTGCCAATGGACGAAGACATGTCAGCTAAAGTTTGTCAAGTGGCGAGAAACGCTTATAAAGACTTCTGGTATAGGAAGGATTTACTGCAAAAGGTTAGACAATTTAGACATACGTAACTTGCCCAAACAACAATCTATTTATTTATTACATATGACATTGTTACATATGTTTAAGTCCCTGTTAATATTACTGTATAGGTATGCGCCCAAAGTGTAGAATTGATGCTCGGAGAATGTTGTTTTGTGTCTAATAGGAGGTGCATTAAATT